>CABHPR010040689.1:0-10442 GCA_902168415.1 Peromyscus melanophrys
GAAGTATCAGTGCTGTTGAAAAAATGAACAAAACAGGAGTACCTTGAGCCTGGCCCCATAAACATAGTATTACATGCCACAACTGATTAAAATGTGTTCCAGAAATGTAGAATTGTCTTAAGATACTAAAAACAATTATGAGGCATGGGGAGTATTGATTTCAAGGTCAGCCTGGGCTTTCTCTAGAAAGAAGGGAGATTAGAAAGGGGGAGTTACGATAATCAGAGTTACATGTGTGACACCGGCACCGAACATGCTCAATAAAAGTTATTTTAAAATTACAGTGAGATACCATCTCACACCCATTAGGATGGTTATATATTTAAAAAATAATAAAGCCCGAAAATATCGAATATTGGTGGCAATGTAGAGAACTAGAATTCTTGTACCCCTGACTTGCACTCAGGATCACTTTGGCTACTATAAATTCCCATATTCACTTTAGGACTCACCTCTCAGTTTTACTTTAAAAAAGCCTAAAGAAAATTCAGTAGGGTTGTGGGAGATCTACATTTTTAACAATATTTTATGTTCTAATCCACGAACTATAAATAGATGTCTCATTTCTCTGAGCAATTATTTTTAATTATGTACAAATTTTATGCCAGTTTTCTTAAATTCATTGTTTTCAATGGTATTCTGAGTTAAATAATTTTGTAATAATATATTCAGTCTTTGACTTAACATATGCAAGTATAAATTGAATATTTGACTTCAATTATTATAAAATAAATATTTTATCTATAACCTTGCTTTATTATTTTTTACTAATGCTTTTTATATATTTTGGATCATGTTGATTGGGGTAAAGGATAATTTTTAGTTGGTATGTCTTCAGTTTGAATTGTTGTGGGAATGTACAGAGGAAAAACTGTGTCCTGAATTGTACCTACCTTCAGCTGTTAAGATGTTTCTACAGTGCTATTTGAGAAGGTAGAGGATATTTGTAGCTTACTGGTGCTACGGGTTGGAATTATTCATGAGCATGTATTAGGCACATAATTTTTAATGAGCATGTGGATGTCATATGTAAAAATCTGATGAAACAGCAAGTGTAGGCAAGTTCGGGCACCTGCGCACAGGTGTGTGGGCAGGACCCACACTATGGGGAAAGAAAGAGCGGGGATAATGGGAATACAGATGCTCACATTTGGGTAGCTGAGATGCTTCCTTTGGGAAAACTGCAGGGCAGGTTTTCAGAAACACCTGCCTAGGAAATCCCTTCATGACACCAGCAAGTTCAGCTGAGGCCCCAAACCTGGAGGCCACAGTCACTGAGAGTGACATTGGGAGCTGGTCAGGCCCTCAGGCTCAGTGTGTATCTAATCCTGTTGGATGAGGTCCCCAGCTGCCTCTCTCTGTTCACCTTCCAGATGGCCCAGTTCTGAAGCTCATGTGCTGGAGACTGGTGAACACAGGAAACACTCATGGACCTGGGTGTCACAAAGACCTCACTGCAGGGATGTCTGGGGAAGTTATTGTCTGCAACCTCAAGTTTCTGAAACTTCTCTGGGCTCCTAGTTCCTCATCAGTCAAGTTGAGAAGTGGGCTGTGTGTGAGGACCAGAAGGGACTGACAGTGCAGTTGCAGCTCTTCTTATTTTAGACTCTGGGCCCACAGGATGCGAATTGCAGTTCTTGTTTGGAAATAGACTCTGTGAACAACTTGCTTTTAAATAGCCTCTATGTTTTAGCTACTTGTGATGGCTATTCTTGATTGTCAACTTGACTACATCTGGAATTAACTAAAACCCAAGTGTCTGGGTACACCTATGAGGGATTTTTTTCTTAATGAAATCATTTGAAGTGGGAAGACCAACCTTCAATCTGAGCCGTACCTTCTGCTGGCAGGCTGTATAAGGACATGGAAGAGGAAGCTTATGCTCTTTTTGTCTCTTTGCTCTTACTTTTGCTAGCAAGTCCATTCCTTCGCTGGCATTAGAGCATACTCTTCAGGGTTCTTGTGTATACTGAAGATCAGCTGAGACATCGAGCTCATGGACTAAACAACTACTGGATTCTTAGATCTTCTGTCAGTAGACAGCCATGTTGGACTAACTGAACCACAGCCTGTAAGCCATTCTAATAAACACCATGTATATGGCAGTTATTAATGAATATATATGTACATATACATTTATATTCATTCTATAAGTTCTGTTCCTCTAGAGAACCCTGGCCAATACAGTACTTTTCTCTGGAAAAGAAGTACCTGGAGCTAGAGCAGGATGCAGTGTGGTGTCAGCCTCTGCGGCCTGCCTTCTGAGCCTTGTCTACTCTGTTCCTCTTTCTTTCATTTCTTAGGCCTTTACATATACTCTTCAAAAAAGACATAAATGTGCTTCGTTGATATGTATTGTTATTAATCTTTGGAAAATTTTACTTTTTACTTAATAACAAATTGCCAAATCTTCCTGTACTTGACATCCTGTGGTCCTTTTTTTTTGATGGGCACTGGTGTAGCCTCTGTATTGTTATCAAAATATGCTGCCATGACAGATGTGTGGAGGCTTCTTCTGGGTCTGTTCTTGACAGTCAAATTGTTGGGCTTCTGAATGTTCAGCTCGGCAGATGAGGCCAAACTGTTTTCTAAAGTGGCCTTACATTTCACACTCTGATGGCGATGTGTAGAAAGCCCTGATAACGTAGAGCACTCCAGTCCTGCCGGTGTTGTGGATAGGTAACTCCCAGGGGATCTCCCAGCATTCCCTTCTTCACTAATGAGGCTGAACACATTTGTCTGCTGAGCTTTCTCTTCTGTGAACTGATTCTGTCTTGAGTCCAATTTTTCATGGGTTCTTGGTGCTTTTTTTCCTCCCCCGCCCCCCATCTCATTCTTTTTGTTTGAGACAGTTTCTTATGTTGCCCAGGCTGTCCTCAAACTTTTGATGGTTGAAGATGACCTTGAGCTCCCATTTTCCTGCCCTTACCTCCCAAATGCTGAGGTTACAGGCGTGCACCACCACACCTGGCTTTCTTTACTGATTCCGGGGAACTTGAGACACGCCCTTTGTCAGCTGGGTAAACTACAGGTGGAGTTTTCAGGTGTAGAACTTGACTGTTTTTCATTTAACACATCCAATGAACCAGAGCCATGTAGCCACACTTAAACTTACCTTATAGATAACACCTTTTCAGTCTTGATTAATGTCTTTCTGCTCAAATGCCTGAAAGAATAACAGCAAATATCTTTTCTGCTAATACTTAACAATTTTTAAAATTGTGATGTAAGTCTTTTCCCTGTGGTCCATTTCAGTATAGGCTGTGAAGAAGGGATCTGACTCGCTCTGTACCAGATTTCCATCTTGCCCTGATCATTTCCTGGATGGTCCTCACAATTTCTGTTCTACCAAAGCACTGCATATGTGCTCAACCACACATCTACCGCATCCCTCATCCTTCACCCCTGCTCCTGCTGTCCCTCTGCTCCTAGGTCCGGACCATCTCTTGCTTTCTGTGGCAAAGATGACTCTCCTCGGCTAAGGATCCACTTCTACCTGTAATCCTGTAACAGTGTTCTCCTCTCTGTTTTTCGGCCCCTTCTCTTGTGTTTTCCCCTTAAAGGATGTGCTCAACGTGTTTATCTGTACTCTTTGCCTCCCCAGCTCTGTGTCATCAGCATGATGTAGCATTTGCTACTGTTTCTGGATATTTCTTCCAGGACTGTGAGCAAGTGTGTTTCAAGTGCATGTTCAGCTTGAAGTTGAACCATCTGGGGATCTGGAAAGATGGCCCAGTTTGGTTAAGACCATGTATTGCTCTTACAGAGGATCTAGGTTCCCAGCACCCATGTCAGGGGGCTCACACCTACCTATAACTCTGGCTCAGGGCATTCAATGCCTCTGGCCTTCAGGGGTGCTACATGTGCATTTTGCATTTTTTACTGAGTTCTAGTTTAATTCCACTATAATTAAAAAGTGAAATTTTTTATAACCATAACATAGTTTTTACATTATAGCCATAACATAATTTTTACAGATCATAACAAAGTCACACCACCACATACACACAAACAAAAGCCTTTGTTCCTGTCTCCTCACACCTTATATACCTTTCTGTGCCCAGCCGTCCCTTCATCACTGGGATTAAAGGTGTGTGCCACCACTGCCTGCCTCTGCTTCTTTCCTAGACTGAGTCAATCTCATGTAGTCCAGGGTGGCTTTGAACTCACAGAGATCCAGATAGATCTCTGCCTCCCTAGTGCTAGGATTAAAGGTGTGTGCCACCACTGCCTGGCCTCTATGTTTAATCTAGTGGCTTGTTCTGTTCTCTGATCATCAGGCATATTTTATTAGGGTATACAATATATTACCACAAGAAGGCAGGCATCTGTGCTGGTCCTTCAGGGTACCACCCAATGAACTAAAATGCATCATGTAAACTTTTGGAGAACAATACCTCCCTGCTATCAGTCAGGCGCCTCATGGATGGAGGTGTATTTCCCATAGCCACAGGAAAAGAATGGGATGTAGTGGCTGGCTCATGCACACCATTCACTTAGGAAAAAGCAGCAGCCTCACTCTCCTTAACGTTTACACATTGTTTCAAGTACTCAGTGGGCTCCAGAACTGTAACTGTTGATCCAGCTGCTGCTCATAGCTTCAGGGATGCTGTGGTATAATTTTTCCCGGGGAGACATGAACAAACATCTGTTCATTCCAGACGAGTCCCCTATGAAAGACCAAAGAAGCTCTACCCAGTCTGTCTTGGTGTGCCATTAGGGTTTACTATAGCTGCTTACAGAAATATGAGGGAGAGGTTACTTACAGGGGTATCACAGAAAGCCCACCCCATCATGGATGATGACTCACAAAAGCTGAATCCTTAGAATTATCTGCAGGACTTACAGGCAATTCAGCTGTCTGAGTCTCCTCTCTCCAGCAATTGTTTACTGCTTTTATAATCTTTCTGGAGGGACTTTGTGAATCTTGTGACTTTCTGAGTTTCTAAAGTTTCATGAATTTCATGAGCTTCCTAAACTTTCTAAGTTCAATTAGCTTCCTGAGTTTTAGGAACTTCCCATTCAGGAGGGAATGTTTCAATTCAAAGGAAATAGCTACACAGCAATAGTCTCTTTCTAGGGCTTTAGGAGTCACAATGATACCTTTGATTACATGATTTTTGGGTTAGATTCATGTACTCAAATGTGCATTTCCTAGTAGAGACACTGATAGCCTTTTTTATAAATCCCTACCCAAGTCTTCCACCATCTCACCCACTCTGTTGTGTTTTTATTTTCATTTCAAATTAATAGTACATTTTCTTCTTATTCTTATTTTTTAAATTATTTTTATATTGTAATTTAATTTTTATGTAATTTAATTGTAATGTGTCATTTTATCTTTGTTCCTTGGGTACTTTCAGTTCCTTCTGTTTTTCTTGCATTTCCTTGTCTGTATTAACATTGCTGATGGTGCTGTTTTGACTTGAGGTGGGCATCCCATTGCTGCCTCAAGATTCAGTAAGTTTTGTGGTAGGGCTGGTTGTGGGGCTGCTCATCTTGTGGTTCTCTGAACTCCCCCTACCTCAGCATCCTCTGCCACAGGACAGGATATTTTATCTTCTGCCACATACTTGCCTGACCAGGCCTTCTACACTCTGGTGCCTTTGGCTTCTCTCCTCCTGGATGTTGTTTTTGGCTCACTAGTTATTTCCCTGTGGGATTTCCTCTCATTATATGTTCATTATGAACCACTGGCACCCTGACTATATTTTTTCAGAATTAGATCATTGAAGGGAGACCATATCATTGAAACAAATGATAAATGTCCTATTTTGACTTACAAGTGTCTTATAATGACTTTACTGGTTGCAAGTCAAAATCTACAAAAAAAAGTTTTACATAGTAGTTACCTATCCATCTTTTCCTCAGTATACACAGGGGCACAGACTCATCAGCTGGCTGGCTAGATAATAGAAGGCCAGGGCCATGAACAAAATACTTCTGTTTAGCATGTAGGTATAAAACAACTGGAATGGAACTCACTGTAGCCATCACTGGGCCTGAAACGGCCTAAGTGCGCACCATGCTTCCTTATTCTCATTCTGGGAACTTTGCCTATCGCAGACCCTCTGCTCTCAGGCTCTGCACAGCTCATCTTTCCCTGGTGAGCATGAAGGAAAGAAATGCAGCATCCACCCCTGATGCAGCTATGCCTTTGTTCCCATAATGGTCATCTAGGCCATAAGACTCAGATGAAGGACGCGATTGCTGCCTCTCAACCTCTAAGTATGCTCTTTCTGATTCACTTTACCCAGTTTTGCAGACTAACAAACCACACTGTGTCTATTGCTTCCTTTTCTTCTATAGATTGTGCTAAGTGGACAAAGAAGACAAACATCTCTTTAACAAAGACAATGATGAAAGCAAACACTTAGTTCACATAGATAGTCTTCAGTTACGGTAATATGGGGATCTATCTAAGTTTGATTCAATAGAATGTTGAATATTTACTTTATAAAAAAAAGTCATCAGGGCCAGCAAAATGGCTCATCAGGTAAAGTCAAGCAAGATGACCTGAGTTTGATCCCAAGATCCACACAGTGAAAGGAGAGAACCAATCTACAAATCCTCTGACTTCCATATGCATGCCATGGTGCCCCCATTAAATAAATAAATGTAATAAAAATATTTTAAAATTAAAAATAAGTCATCAATGAAAAGTGGAGGGTCCTTGTGATCCTCCTGCCTCCCCATGAAGGTAGTTACTATCTACAATTAAAACACTGTTTTCATCTTCAGAAGCATGCTGCTGCTGAGCTTCAAAAATGTTTATTTTACTATTTCTAGACCATTTGTTTTTATGCTTGAAGTTGGCTGCATTGAAAATGCATTAGAAGATGAATGATCAATTCTGTCAGAATCAAGTAGGATGTATACACATTGTAAGGATGTCCTAGTTAGGGTTACTGTTGCTGTGATGAGAAGCCATGACCAAAGAAACTTGGGGAGGAAATGGTTTATTTGGCTTACATTTCTACATCACTGTTCATCACTGAAGGAAGTCAGGACAAGAACTAAAAGAGGGTAGGAACCTGGAGGCAGGAGCTGATGCAAAGGCCATGGAGGAGTGCTGATTACTAGCTTGCTCCACATGGCTTGCTTAGCCTGCTTTCTTATGAACCCAGCCCAGGGATGGGATGGGCCTTCCCCTATCAATCACTAATAAAGAAAATGCCCCACAGGCTTTCCTACACCCCAGATTTTATGGAGGCATTTTCTTTATTGAGGCTTCCTCCTCTGCAGTGACTCTAGCTTGTGTCAAGTTGACATAAAACTAGCCAGCACAATCTGGCCAACTAGAATAGGAACACGTTCTTAATCTCCTTTCCACCTGTTTCCAGATGAGAAGTATGAGGCCTGATTGGACCAGAAACTGAGGTTTCAGGCCCTTCCTATTCTGTTACTGTGACTTTCTAAGGCAGAGATAGTTCCTGATCGCGCCACTTCAGCTCAGAACCCTCTTACAGCCTTTCAGAAACAAGCGGTATCAGACAGGCAGGAAAGACATCAAGAACCTTTTCACCTTGGGTTTGGGTGCTACAGAATCCTCTGGTAGATCAGTATCTCTTCCCAGCTACATAATCTGAACATGTGAGCAAAACTGATCCATATTCTGGAGAGAGACTGCAGCTTTGGGTTTTGCACATGGTCTGGGGAAATTCTAAGAATTGAGATGATCTATTTTCCTCCAAGTCTAGAGAAAGAACACATCTGTTCTTTCTCCCTCAGACCTTTGAGCAATGTATGAGATATGCAGCATAAAGTCTCCAGGAGGCACAAATGAACATATTCAGAGGAGACAAGCTGAGAAGATAATCAGCAGAAGTCAAAGGGGGGACATAATGAAATGTGAAAAGACTGGAAGACACTGAACTCACAAGAATAAAACTGATACCTTCAGAGGATAGAAATAAATAAGACTGCAGAAAATTGTCTCAGTGAGGCAGAGGATAAGCTTGGGAAGCAAAAGCTTGAACTCACATAGAATGTCTATGGGACAGCCATGAGCTGATGCAGCCTATCTGCACTGCTGACTATATTTCCTTGAGGTGGCTGAAGACTGTGGGCTGAGAGGGCCAGACCCTTGGTTACAACATCCCTTGGCTGGTTACCACAGAAGTCAGGATACCCTTGCCATCCTCTTGGGTGGCCAGTAAAGAAACATGGGTTCGTTCTCTCTCTCTCTCTCTCTCTCTCTCTCTCTCTCTCTCTCTCTCTCTCTCTCTCTCTCTCTCTCTCTCTCTCTCTCTCTCTCTCCCCCTCTCTCTCTTTCTCTCTCCCTCTCGTGTGTTGGCTTCATAAAGGATGCAGAGAGCAGAGCCAGATGGAGTAGTCTATGTTAGCAATGGATACAAGGCTCCATGTAATTTGCGATGCTCACACTATAACCAGCCTGGCAGAAATGAAGATATTCTAAAGAGACATTGCCTCTCTTGATCTAACTATCGACTATTAAACACCAGACCTTCCCCAAATGAGAATTTCCCCAGGAATTTCATTCTTGGAGATGGGAAGAGTACCAGCCAGAGAGAGAACTTGCCTTCTGGAAAGAGATTTCATTTCAGTAGTTCTCTGTTTAAATTTTGATCTCACCTCAGGACCCGCAAGATGTACTTAAGGAGTTCGCTTAGGGATCTTTTTGTCCCTCTTCCCAATGTGGCCACATTGGATAAATATTTCTCTGCCATCCACTTTTTTTTTTTTTTTTTTTTTTTTTTTTTTTTTTTTTTTTTTTTTTTTGGTTTTTCGAGACAGGGTTTCTCTGTGTAGCTTTGCGCCTTTCCTGGAGCTCACTTGGTAGCCCAGGCTGGCCTCGAACTCACAGAGATCCGCCTGGCTCTGCCTCCCGAGTGCTGGGATTAAAGGCGTGCGCCACCAACGCCCGGCTGCCTTCCACTTTTAATTGGCTTTTTTTTTTATTGTTTTCTTGAAGACTGGTGGTTAGACTTGACTTGGGGACAGCTTGTAACCCCCACGTCCAATAACAAAGCCTGGCCACTCCACCAGCCTGCTGAAGTGAGAGTGTCTTAAACACTTGTTTACAAAACAACTGCCATTCGGTTTTTAAACAACTGGCGCTATGATGATGCCTCTGAATGAGTCACTGGGAAGACTTGAGTATGCATTCAGTCTTTCAGTGTGTCCTCAGTACCTCATAACTCTAGAAAAGGGGCTCCAGACAAAGAGAGCCATATGGTTTCTATAAAACCACAGGTTAAGGTGCATTTTAAAGACCATCAATACAAATGTATGGCAAAAAAGAGGGAGGAGGAGGAAAAATTAGTCTAAGGGAGCCAGATCTCACAGATATCCACCTGTCTCTGCCTCAAGAGTGCTGGGAGGAGCCAGGCAGTGGTGGCGCACGCCTTTAATCCCAGCACTTGGGAGGCAGAGGCAAGCTGATCTCTGTGAGTTCCAGGCCAGCCTAGGCTACAGAGTGAGTCTCAGGAAAGACTCAAAGCTACACAGAGAAACCCTGTCTCAAAAGAAAGAAAGTGCTGGGAGAAGAGGAAGGATGGAGAGATAAGAAATTGAGTAACAGAGCGGTGAATGTGTGACTATGACCTGTGGCCCCAGCTGCTGCCCTGGCTCATGGCAAGTGACCCTCTGAGTACACAGAATCCCAGGCACTGGGGAATGGCTCACTACCAACCTAACCTCCAATCTTCCTCTAAAAGAGGAAGAGGCAAACCTCTGGTTTCCAAAGGGTGATCTCAGAATTCACAAACAGAAAGTTCTCTAGAAAGAGATGGATGGGCTCCAGGGATGCCTGGCTAAAGAGGAATATAAGAGCGGCATATGTACTCTGCAATATTGTTCCAGGTCAGGGTACCCGAGTCTGGAACATGGACAAGGTTTAAAAACTAAGATTTTAAAAGGGAGGGTCCAGGCTATATAGTAAATTTTGTGCTATAAAATTACTAGCTCATGCATAAAAACAGACTTTCATTTACATCTGGGGTCTACAAAAAATGAAGAGACCTTCCAGAGGCTGGAGAAGAGAGAGTTTAGAGAAGTGGGGTCACCTGATGGCAGGGCTTCTTGGATGAGAGCTGAAAGTTAGGGACAGAGCTGCATACCAGCACTGAATTCTAAGCAGGAGGGGCCAGTGTAATCTCCGCCTAATAGAGACATAAACTTAACTCATGATCTAAGTCAGCTACCTACAATTTTAAATCAACCAAAATATATGCAAAAAGGTCAAGATGTGTACAGAACCCCAAAGTCCATTCATCAGAGCTGGCTTCTGGTAGCTGTCATGGTACTGTCTTTCTTTCTTACCTGGTTTCCCGGCCCAGCTCAGGACTTTACTTCCTTCCCATGATTATTTTTAAGATTTCCATTTAACAGTGTACCATAATGCATTTATATTCATTCTTTTTCATATTCTCTGTGTCTGTGTCTATCTCTAGGGCATGTGTGTGTGTGTGTGTGTGTGT
>CABHPR010040692.1:0-10284 GCA_902168415.1 Peromyscus melanophrys
GGTAGGGGAAGTGAGGTGTGGTTATGGCTGTAATCCCAGGACTTGGAGGTAGAGACAGGAAGATCAGGAGTTCAAGGGCAGCCTATTCTGTATGAGAAAAGAAAATTTATTTCGTTTTGTTTTTCAAGACAGGGTTTCTCTGTGTAGTCCTGGCTGTTCTGGAACTCACTCTGTAGACCAGACTGGCCTCAAACTCAGAGTTCCACCTGCCTCTGTCTCCCAGGTGGTGGGATTAGAGGTGTGCAGCACTGCCAATCGGCTAAAAGTTTATTTCTAAAGAGGAATCCCAAATGACTACCATGTCATTAGGATTTCAGTATCTAAACATGAACTATCTATGTTCATTCTGGCTTCGCCTCTCACCAGCTACATGACCTTGAGCAAGCTACGTAATTTCTGGGGGTGGGAGGGAGTTGTTCATCTCGGGGAGACTGTCTTAATTTCTTTTCCAGTGTGATAAACTACTCTGACCCAAACAACTTAGGGGAGAAGGAGTTTCTTTGGTTTGCAGTTCCACGTTAAAGTCTGTACCAGCAGTACGTCGAGCAGCTTCAAGGAGTTGGCCACGTTACATCGATAGGCAGAAGAGAGAAACGGGTGCATGCGTGCTAGTGCTCGGCTTGTTTTCAGTCCAGGCCTAGGGGATGGTGCCACCCACTGTGAGCGGGTCTTCTCACCCCCATAGGATCAAGATAGTCCTCTGGGTGTTCAGAGGCCACCTCCCAAGTGATTTTAGGTTTTGTCCAGTTGATAATTAGCACTAACCAGCACAAGAACCTGCTTCACAAGGTCGTTGTGAACACTAAACAAAACAGCTCTGAAGAGTACCTAGCCCATAATTCCTCCTCTATAAGTGGTTGTGAAACACCATATTAAGAAAGTAAAATGAGAAGGTAATCTTTTTTTGCTGTCATTTGTTAAAGCAGTCATCACAAGACCAGCATGTAAGTAGATCTGTGTCAACAAGGCATGAGTTGGGGGCTTTTTAATCTATGTAGTAGGGCTTTCCTTGGGCCACCAGCTCACAAATAATGACACAGAGATGTATTAATTATGAAAGTTCGGCCTTAGCTTAGGCTTGTCCCACTAGCTCTTATAACTTAAATTAACCCATATTTTTATTAATCTACCTTCTACCATGGGCTATTACCTCTCTCATTCTGTGTGTCCAACTTGTTCTGCTTCTCTATGGCTTTTTCTACTTCCTCTCTCTTTGCCTGGTCCCGCCTATACCTCCTGCCTAGCTATTGGCTATTCAGCTCTTTAGTAAACCAATCAGAGCAATATATCTTCACATAGTGTACAAATATCCCACAACACTATTACATTCATTTGTTTTGTGTTTGTGTATGTGTGGGTGTGCATGTGCCTCCTTCCCCTGTCAAACTGATTATTTCACAGACACTAGATCCAGTTGTTTAAATAGGTTATGAAAATAAGTTATACTCATGAGATCAGCATACTACTCTGGTAAAAATTTTTATGACATAAAATTAAAAAATATAAACATGTTCGAAAGAATCTCAATATTAAAAAAGTATGACAAAAATGAACCATATTTCATAGAAGACAGACTGGAAGGAAGTGCCTGAGAAATAGTGGTCATGCTAACGCAATGAGAATAGAGTATAATCTTTAATTCTTCTTGTGTGTGTATGTTTTTTGTACATTGTCTCTAAAAAGCTTGGTCTTGGAGCTGGAGAGATGGCTTAGCAGTTAAGAGCACTGGCTGCTCTTCCAAAGGACCCAGGTTCAATTCCCAAGACTCACATAGCAGTTCACAACTGTCTGTAACTCCAGTTCCATGGGATCTGGCATCCTCACACAGACATACATGCAGGTAAAATCCCAATGTACATAAAGAATAAATAAATCTTTAAAAACAAAAGAGCTTGATCTTTTATGGTGTATAGGGAAAGTGAACCATGATGTTAGACTGGTTCAGTCTGCCTCAGAAATTACCCATTGTAAGAACTGTCAGCTCAAAAGAGCTGACAGGGGCGGATCCTGAGGAAGGTGGGCTGCAATGTGCCTATTGTGAGAAGAAAAACGGCTTTCCTGAATCAGACATGAAGTCTCATGGACATTTGTTTACCTCCATTATCTTCCTTTTTTCCAGCGATTGCACCTGTCTTGGTTTTGTTTTGTTGTTGTTGTTATTTTTATGTTGCCATGATAAAATGCCCTGTCAAAACCAACTCAAGGGGAAAGGGGGATGAGTGCTGCTGCGGAGCTTCCTTTCTTCAGGTCTGGGATCCCAACCAGGGAGTGGTGCCGCCCATAGTGGGCAGGTGGTTAATTAATAATCAAGATAATCCCATGCCAGTATGCCCAGAGGCCTGTCTCCCAGGTGATTGCACATTCTGTCAAATTGACAGCAACCATCACTGTGCCTTTTGTTTGGGCTTCCTCTCACAACCCATGAAGTTCCTTGGACTTCATATTCTCCTCAAGAGAAGCATCACAGTACTCATGTCCATGTCAGTCAGCACACCATGTTCCCTGTGCCTGGTGATTGGCTTGAAGGAGCAAGTAATGGAAACCAATTGAGCTGAAGTCACTGCAATAAGGCTCATCCCCACCATCGTATTCGTGACCCTTGATATACTTGAGTATGAAACTGTTTATACTGAGGATCAAGCCAAGAGCCTTGTGTTTGCACATACTCCTCCACTGAATTGGGTCCCAGCAATTGAACTTGAAAGCTGCTGACAGAAGCAGCTTTTGCAATCTTGCATCCATGTGGAGCCTAAGAATGCATCAGCAGGTGAAAGGGAGCAGCCATCTGCATCTAGCCAGTGCAGAGGAGCACTGATGATCAGTCAGTGTGCTGGCACAAGCTCCACATCCAAGCATGACAGAGGCAGGAGAACATTGCAAGTGTGAGACCAGCATGGGCTACATAGAAAGATTGTTCCTAAAAGAGCAGGGGCTGTAGCTCAGTTGGTTGAATGCTTGCCTAGCATGCATGAAGCCCTGGGTTCTACCCCAGCAGTACATAAACTGCGTACAGTTATGTATGCCTGTAATCCCAGTGCTCAGGAAGTGGAGGCAGGAGGATCAGGAGTTCAAGATCATCTTAACCTACAGGGCAAGTTTTAGATCACCTGGGCTACATGAGACCCAGTCTCAAACAAAACAAAAAACAATATAAACGTTTGCTGACTTTCCAGTCTCAATCCCGGCATTCCTGCCGCCCCTGGTTGGGTCCTCTTCAGACTGTGTTTTGTTTGTAGTTGTTGCATTTTGAGGTGGTCTCTCTGTAGCCCAGGCTGACCTTGAACTTGCAGCAGTAATGCTCTGCTCCAGAGTACTAACTGTACAGGTGGGCACCGCCACACCCAGCTTCCAGATAAAGACTTTTGTCTTTTAGTGTATTATCTTCTCTGTTGGGGACGGGATGTACCAGGTTAAAGGAACTGCTATAAATAGGCCTTTCCTGTGTGGTGGCGCAGTAGGGAGGGGGTGCCTTCTGCAGCCCCATGTCAGCATTTAATGAGCCTATGCCTCTGGCTGTGGACTCCACACATGTCCCTCAGGAGGACAGGATTAGTAGAAGGGTCTGGAGATGAGTGTTCACTCCTGCAGACTGTCTGCCTGTGCTGAGCCAGTCTGTCTCCAGGGGACCAGTTTTTGATGGTAGGTGGAGCTAGCTCAGTAGAGCAGGGTGTTCAAGATGGTTCCTTCCTCCAGTTCCAGCAAGCAAAACTCACAAAAGCATGGGATTTCTGTAGAGTGTTGAACCCACAGGTGCCCCGTCAGCACCGAGACTCCAGCCAGCATTCATCCCCTGCCGTCCCCTGCCCAAGTCTTCCTTGGTGAACTGTGACTCTGTGTTCACCTATGAGGAGACAGGACTCTCCTGCACTCCCTGTGCAGCTCAGAGGGCAGAACAGTCCCACCTCACTACCTGGACTGAGAGAGCTTGTGCAAGCTCCCTGGGAGACCTCAGAGAAGAGTCAGCATTGGGCAGAAGATATTAAAGGCCGTATTGGGAAATTCAAAGGCTTAATTGGGAAAATGGTGTTTGAGTGCTATCTTTGAAAGAGGATCCTGTCTAAAAATGCTGAGGACAGGAATGGATTACCAGGCTGAGGGAACCCCACTTACAAAGGTGTGCCGTAGGGGAGTACCTGGTGATCTTGGGGTTATGTTTGCAGTGGTGTTTGTGATGAGTGTGGTTTTAACAGCTGGATGAGTCTTGAAGATGATGTCACAAGGCAGGGGTTAGAGGTGCAGATACTGTTGGCAGACAGACCAGTCTGGTCACCTTCTTCCTTGGGAACAATGCTGGGTGCCATTCTTCATGCTTTCCTTACTGGTAGAACTGCCTCTCCTCTAGAGGCTGGAAATGCTAGATAATTGTTACCTGCCTTATCTTTCAACAAGGCTGTGGCTATGTGAACCAACTGTAGCCAACGGGGTTCGAAGTGAAATCTGCAGAGGGATTTTTGGAGTTTTCTCCCTAGTCATAAAAGACTTTGAAGTAAGAACTTTCTTTTTCCCCTTTGAACATGGTTGTGTGACAGTGTGAAGTGGACTTGCAGCTTTAGTTTGTATCATAGCTCAGCGCTTACACTAAGAGCCATTTTGATAGGCCTAGCCACTAGTTTAACATCAGCTCAGACGTAGAAAAGAAAATAAGTAACTATCTCACCTAAGAATATCTTCTTCACAGCCTTCTTACATATCCCAAAAAATTAAATACTTAAGTTGGGCATGGTAGCTCACACCTATAATCCCAGGATTCAGAGGCCACAAGTTCTAGGCCAGCTATGTATAATCTATAATCTGCGTAGCAATTCCTAAGCCATCTAGGGACACCAGTAAGACCTTAGATAAACAAACAAACAAACAGTAAAGGGGCTGGAGAGATGCTCACTGGTTAAGAGACAGCCTAGGGTTGAGAGCACCTCTTGCTCTTCCAGAGGACCCCAGTTCAGTTCCCAGCACCCACAGCGGGCAACTCACAGCTGCCCTAAATTCAGTTCCAGGGGATCAAATGTCCTTTTCTGGCCTCCAAGGGCACCAGCACACACATGGCATATACTCAAAAAGACACAGACACAAACAGACACATACATATAGAAAATAAAAGTAAATCTTCAAGAAGAAAAGGAGAGGAAAGAAAGAATTGTCTAAACTTGGTGGTGCACGCTTATAATCTAAGTACTTGGAAGTTGAAGTCAGAAAGATCAAAAGCTTAAGGCCATCCTTGGCTACATAGCAATTCTGAGGTCAGCCTGGGTTACATGAGATCAATTTTTAAAAAAGGATGGGAGGAGAAGAAAGAAAAAGATATTTGAGGATACAGCTCAGGGTAGAGAGCTCAGGTTTAGTACACAGGAAAATCTGCACTCAGTCCCTAATAACCTCCCTATATTGGGGAACTGCAGAATTCCTGTGTACCCTGGGTATGTGATCAATGTTTACTTTAATGGTCCTTAAAATGTTTCAAAAAAACATTATGAACTGTATTAGTTATTCTTCTGTTCCTGTATTAAACACCATGACCAAAAGCAACTTGGTAGGGAAGGTTTTATTTCATCTTGTACTTCTAGGTAACACTATCAGTGAGGGAAGTCCAGACAAGAACCTGGAGGCAGGAACTGAAGCAGAGGCCATGGAGCGGTGCTACATACTTACTGGCCTGCTCCCCTGGCTGGCTTAATCTGCTTTTTTATACAACCCAGGACTACCTTGTTGGTTTTAAATCCGGCACTTTTACTCTGTGAGGAAAGGTCACGAGGCACAACAAAACCCAGTATCAGAGATTTTTTTTGGGGGGGGGGCACAGGAGAGCGTGGCCAGGCCTGTTTGAAAGACTCGTGAGGAGAAGGGGGGAGAGAGCAGAAGAGAGGGGAGGAGTCTGTGACCTGCTTTTTATGGATTCCCCTGCACATGCACATGTGGGCTTACGGAGCTATGCCACGCATGCGCAGATTGTGTGACCACGCTGCATAATCACAAGGCACACTGATGACGTAAGACGTAAGACCCTTTGCTTACCTACTGCACTGCGAATGTGCAGTCTATAGCTGGAGGAGTGGCAGAATCCGAACACACCTGCCCAGGGACGTCACCACCCACAGTGGGCTGGCACCCCCCACATCATCATTAATCAAGAAAATGCCCTACAGGCTTGCCTGCTGGACAGCTTTTTGTTTGCTCTTGGTTTTTGAGATAGGGTTTCTCTGTGTAGCCTTGGCTGTCCTAGAACCCACTCTGTAGACCAGGCTGGCCTTGAACTCGGAGATCTGCCTGCGTCTGTCTCCCGCTGAGTGCTGGGAAATTTGAAGTCGTTCTCTCAGTTGAGGTTCCCCATATCTGATGACTAGTTTGTGTCGAGATGACAAAACCAGCACAAGTACAGACAGTGCTCACACTGTCTCCACCACCAGGCTTAAGAGTGAGGCTTCTGGGCCTGCAGGAAGGCTGGGCAGGTAAAGGCACTTGCTGCCAGGCCTGATGACTTGAGTTTGGTCTCCTGGGACCCACCAGCTAGAAGGAGAGCAGACTCTTGCAGGTTGTCCTCTGACCGTCACATATGCACATGGCAGGTCCTCTGTCACATATGCACACCCAGCACACACTAAATAAATAAATACAGTTTTCAGAATGAACCATTAGTCCTCTTTACTGTCTACGCCCAAAGCCTTGGCTCACCCCCAGAGCTGCGGACTCTCCAGGATTTGCTGCTCACGTCCTTTTCTGGCTTCTCTAAATCTGGATAAATCCCTGGAGACACAGAGTTCCCAGGATCTCAGATGGCACAACCATGCTGTTTATATGCACGGTGCTGCAACTTGCATTGATTTTGTCTTTATCTTAAAGTGCCCCTTTCCTGCAGAATGCAGTTCTCTGCTGCAGGAGGCCCATGTCCACAAGCACTTCACCACCTGTGTCTTGGCCATCACAAAGAATTGCAGTAGAACCGGACTCAAGCAGGGCAGGAGTCCGAATTTGTTTAGAAGTCTGAGTACACCTGAATATGCATTAGAGTCGCCCATCACCAGGGACAGTCCTGGCAGTAGATCTGCCCAGTTGTCAGGGGTTAGTCTAGGATTCCTGAATTAGAAGCCCCACCTGCTTCTATGAAGCTGAGAACAGAAAAGGAAACCAGAGATAGACTACAGAAGTCCCCCCCACCCCCCAGTTGTTGCAGCCCCGGATGCTTGCACAAGCTCCGACATGGCTTTCTTGTTTACTTCACCCCCTCTGCCTGATGTTGAATCTCACTCCTGGGTTAATTTTGTCAGTTGTATTATCTGTACTGTAGCTGCCTCCTCCACCCCACCCAAGGGCTCATCTAAGTGTGTAACAGTGCTAGGGAGACACAACTAATCAGGCCTAGCATATGTGGGGTAGGGCTTGATATCCGGCAGAGCAAAACCAGCCAACCAACAGCAGAGAGCCCTGAGGAGTTCCCGAGGCTCTGGTGTGGCCTCTGCATTCTAGGGCCCATACTTCCGCCCTTCAAGTTGGAAGGCTGTTGGCCTCCCGTGTTCTACCTCCATAAATGAGAACTGATTTTCTCTGCCCCTCTCGGTTCCCATGAGCCTTGGCTTGACTTGACACTTGGCTTGTACAGAGAGAAAACAGAGGAGAAAGGGAATCTGAGAAGGGGGTGGGCTGACAGTCTGCTACCTTCTACAAAGATTTTTAAAATTGCATTCTTGCCACCTTTGAAATGTTTCTTCTCTTTGTCTTCAGAAGTGGGCAAACTCTCACAATACCAAGTACCCAGAAAGGTGGCCTAGCCTGCACTGCGTTTGCGTTTTTGAGTTTCATTCCTGTTTGCAAAATTTCTTAGGCCAATGTGTTGTGAAAGTAGATATGAATCTGCATTTTTAAATTGCGGGCCTCAGAGGCTAGAGAGATGGCTCAGTGGGTAAGAATGTGTGCTGTACAGACGACCTGAGTCCAGATCCCAGCACCCACATAAAAAGCTGCTGGTGCCCACCCACACCTCTGAGGCCAGCACTGTAGGAGGGCAGAGACAGGAAGCTCGCTCAGGCTGCCGGTTGCCAGTCTAGCTCCAAGAGCAATGAGGAACTGTGTCTCAGGGGAGGAAGGTGGAGGATGAGAGAGAAATCTGATGTCCTCCTCTGATCGCCTTTCAAACATGAGCACACACACTTGTACACATATGTGTGTACACATAGGTATATACACACCACCAAGAAAACAAACAAGTTATGAAGCCCAGTGTGTCTGTTTAATGGAGTGAGGACCGAAGTGAGAGCTAAGGACAGCTGGCTTTGCATGGTCCCAACCCCCAACCTAATTATATGCTTCAGTTTCTTCACCTACATGATGAAATACACCACCGAGGGACAGACAAACAGTGCAACACCATGCAGGGACACGGCTCAGCACAAAGGAATGAAGTACTGACACTTCCGGCAACACGGGTGAGCCCGAAAGACACTGTACCACGTGAAAGTTGCCAGACACAGAAGCACACCCACTGCATGATCCAGCCTGTGAAATGGAGAGGACAGCTGATCCACACTACAGGCAATAGATGGGTAAGTTAATTAATGAGAATGTTCTTAAATTATTGTTTGCATTCAAGACCGAAAATACTAAAAATAATTGCAGGTATTTTTAAGTAATTAAATCACATGGTGTATGATATATATCTCAGCTACTCGGTGGGGGCGCACGCCTTTAATCCCAGCACTCAGGAGGCAGAGGCAGGTGGATCTCTGTGCGTTTGAGGCCAGCCTGGTCTACAGAACAAGTTCCGGGACAGGATCCAAAGGTACACAGAGAAACCCTGTCTCGGAAAACAGAAAAAAAAAAAAAAAAAAAAAAAAAGGAAAGAAAGAAAAAAGAAAAAAAAGAAGTATATCTCATTAAGACTGACATGAAAATGAAAACATGGAATGGCAATCTAAATTTTTTACTATTGTTATTGGAGGGTGCACACAGAAGCCACAGCACAGGTGTGGAGGTCGGAGGACAGCTCTGTAGAGTTGGTTCTCTTCCACCATGTGGCTTCTGGGGATCAACTCAAGTCGTCAGGCTTGGCAGCCAGCGCCTTTACTCACGGAGCCATGTTGACAGCTCTGGAACCTGAGGCTCGGTGCTGTGAGCTTCGCGCTGTTGGTGACTGGGGCTTGGGTGCTCGCTCCAGTGCGAATTCTCTTTTGGGTGTCGTCAGTCACAGTGCTCTTTCCCCTTCAGACTGCAGAGGGGAGTTCTGTTCTCTAAGACCCAGATAGTGTCATGAGCGCCATCAGTGATGTGCCCAGCAGAGGCCTCTAGGACTGCAGCAACCCAAGACTTGGTTCCAGGGCGATTTGGGGGCGGCTGAAGAAGACCAGGGTAAAGATTCATGGCTACAGCAAGGGTCTGTGTGGGTGTGGCATTGTGAGACACTGGGACAAAAGTCACCAGCTTTGAGAAGGAGCTGCTGGATCTGTCTCTTCGTTCTTGTCAGTGGGGGAAGCCTCAAGTGTTAGAGCTAAGTAGTAGGGACCCCAGAGACACAGTCCCAACTTCACTGATGCCAAATGCTGAGATCCCCAAATCCCCGAAGTTCCTTTGCTGGGCAAGGTGGAGTGTGCCTGTAACTCCAGCCTTGGGAGGGCTGAGGCAGGAGGGCACACTTGGGAGGGCTGAGGCAGGAGGATGGTGAATCCAAGGCCAGCATGGGTTACCGAGTGAGGTTATACCATAAATAATCACAATCCTAAAAGATTAAAACCCTGAATTCCAAACATGCCCAAACACACAATTCTGTTTGTTAAAAGGGCATAAAAGAGGGGCAGAAAGCCAAGTTCTGGGGTGGGGCTGAACGCATTTGGAGTTGGTGTAGGATAGAAGCCTGGTGTAGACATTAGTGTGGGGCACTGAAGTGGAGATGGCCCAGGTTCCTGTGGGGTACTGTCTATTCGTCCAGGGCCCTGAAAAGATCAGATGCAGAAGGCTAGCCGGTCTCTGTGGGAGCTGGGAGCGCTCCCAGCCTCGGGGCTGAGAGCTGCAAGATTGACTTTTCTGGTACTAAGGCCTTTGGATTTGGCTCCTTGAAGAGCTGTATGTGTGGGAGTGACTCACAGCAGGGTTTGGACAGGCATGTTCCCCCACACACACACCATGGTTTTGAATCCTAGCCTGGAGCTTCAAGACAGATAGGCAAGTGCTCTTCACTGAGCTACATTTCCAGTCTCTGCCCACAGCATCTCAGTTGTCTGCAGCTGTGAGGCTGGATGCGCTCAGCCAACCTCAGTGATGACTCTTTATGCATTTCGACTTTTTTTTTTTTTTTTTTTTTTT
>CABHPR010040701.1:0-20016 GCA_902168415.1 Peromyscus melanophrys
CTCTCTCTCTCTCTCTCTCTCTCTCTCTCTCTGTCTCTGTGTGTGTGTGTGTATGTATGTGTTTATCACATACATGTAGTGCCTATGGAGGCCAGAAGAGGGTACCCAGACTCCCAGAACTGGTGTTACAGAGAGTTGTGAGCCACCATGTGGGTGCTGGGAACTGAACCTGGATCCCAGGCAAAGAGCAGCCAGTATTCTTAAATGCTGAATGATCTCATCAGTGCCTTAGATTTTTTTTTAATTTTAATTAATTTTAATCTTAATTAAATATATATTTTTTAATTTTCTGAATTCAGCTCTTTTAATTTGTTTGTTTAATTGACTGTTTTGAGACAGGCTATCATGTATGCCAGACTGCCCGTAAACTCCTGACCTTCCTATGTCAAGCTCCCAAGTGCTGTGATTAAGTGTGGGCCACCAGGCCAGCTCTAAAAGGCAATCTAGCCACTGTTTTACCTGCCTGCCCACTTTCCTGGTGTCCTCCACGTCCTTAGCCACCGAGTTCTGTGGTGCACACTTGCTTCATTTTCCCGGGCTCACATCCTTCTTTCTTCCACAGTGTCTCAGCCTCAGTTTGGTTGTCTCGAGTCCCTGTGGGTGCCACACTCTTAATTGCTCTCCTTGTTGCTCTTTAAGCTTGCCATGCTCAGTTCCTTTCACTACTGGAAAGACACCTGTCCTACCTTGCCCTAAGTCTTTCAAACACAGATGTGTGCAGAACTCACCTCCAGGAGACACCCAAAGTTAATAGACTGTCATTGCTTCGGAGTGTTCTCGGGATTGAGGAAAGGGAGAGAATGTCACTTAGAAAACTTCTCTAGTGATTTGTGCCCTTTCCTTTCCCCCTTCCTAGATAAATATCAAATTGCTTTCCGCACAAAAGAATTTAAAAACCTACTATAGCTTAATTCTTTCCGTGCTGACCAACCTCTATTTTGAGCTGTATTGAAGAGATTGTATCTAAGTGGAAGGTACACTTACATATTATTCTGTGTTTTCTGTCACTGTGAGTTTCCTGTTTTCGGCGGGGAGGTGAGGTGTCAGGGTCTCACTCTGTAGGTCAAGGTGGACAGAACTCTCAATCCTCCTGCCTCCCCATCCCCAGTGCTGAGATTAGAGGTGTGTGCTGCCATGCCCCACATGTGTTTAAAAGACACGTGTGCCAAGCATGCTTTCTATCCAAGGTTTCCAATCCTTGAGTAAATTAATCTTCTAATTACTATTTACATTTCAGTTTCCACCCAATTCAGTGTCCTTTGGGGATAGGGTTGTTCTGAGACAAACATTTTGGATTCCCTTCAAAAAGTTATTGTGTAGCAGAAAGCACAACAACCACACCTTAGGAGATATTTAAATACACACTTTAAATCTGACCCTGCTGGTTTCTATGCAAAGCCCGTTTCTTTACTCTAACTGACCTTATTTCAGAGGTGCTGTTTGCACTGACTCTTACTGTCTGACATGCTTTCAAGTAGTCTCAGTCTTGTCAGAGCTCCTTTTTTTTTTTTTTTTTTTTTTGGTTTTTGGAGACAGGGTTTCTCTATGTAGTTTTGGTGCCTGTCCTGGATCTCGCTCTGTAGCCCAGGCTGGCCTCGAACTCACAGAGATCCGCCTGGCTCTGCCTCCCGAGTGCTGGGATTAAAAGTGTGCGCCACTGCCACCCAGCATCAGATTTTCTTAATCATTTTGTTTTTTAAACTTATATGTGAATGGGTGTGTTGATGGGCGTGGCATACACACACGAGTTCAGGTGCCTAAGGGGGTGGGGAGAGGGCATTGGATTCCCTGGAGCTGGAGTTGTAGGTGGTTGTGAGCCACCTGTATTAGGTTCTAGGAAATAAACTCAGGTCCTCTGGAGGAACAGCAACTGCACTAACCTCCGAGCCATACCCAGATCTTTTTTAAAATTGTTTTTATTCATTGAGAAAGACTTTACACTTTTAATAATGTCTAAAAAATGAGTCTTCACTTGATATTTCTCTTTTATCTGTAGCAATTGTCTAGTGACCAAAATCCCCTTCAGTCCAAACCAGGAAGTAAAAGGAAATAACTATGGTAGTTTCTCCATAGTGTATAATGTATCTTACATTTCTGTGCACTTAGATAAACTAAGGTTTTATGAGTTTATACTACACCCATAATTTGAGTTTTGAACCTGAAAGCCATAGTTCCATTGTCTTAGCTAGGGTTTCTATTGCTGTGATTGAAACACTGTGACCAAAAAACAAATTGGGAAGGAAAGGGTTTATTCAGCTTACACTTCCATATTGCTGTTCATCATCACAGGGAGTCAGGACAGGAACTCAAACAGGGCAGGAATATGGAGGAAGGAACTGATGCAGAGGCCACAGAAGGGTGCTGCTTAGTGGATTACTTCCCATGACTTGTTCAGCCTGCTTTCTTATAAAACCCAGACCACCAGCCCAGGGATGGCACCACCCACAATGGGCTGGGCCCTTCCCTATCAATCACTAATTAAGAAAATGCCAGATCTTACAGCCAGATCTTATGGAGACATATTCTCAAGTTTCCCTCCTTTCAGATAACTCTGGTTTGTGTGTCAAATTAACAAGACTAGCCAGCGCCTCCATCTATGGAGCACTTGCTGTATTTAAAGAAGGACTTTAGATGTCCTATTGAGCTAGAAATGGAAGGGGAAATGTATATGGCCCTCTGAGTAGTAAGTTACATTTACTAATGAAGTTAGAGTACAAGGCCAACAGGATCATTGCCCAGGGCAGACTTTCTGAACTACTGCCTGGAAGTGTCTAAGAGGGAAGAGCCCCCTCTCTCCCCTGCATGGCCACTACACCCGTCCTCAGCACTGGTGGAAAGTGATGGCAGGAGATTAAATGCCTGTATGATGGAGCTTATACTTTTTTTGAAGGGAGTGAAAGACAGAGTGAATGCTGTGGGAAATAGAATACCAGTTGGCAGTGCTGCTTTCCGGGGCAGGCCTCTGTGTGGAGGTGGTGGTGGAGCGAAATCCCAGATATCGAGAAGGAACGCTTTGGTCATCTTGAACTCTCAACTGCAGAGGTGAAGGGAAGCTTGCAGACTGTGGCCCCGTTTTGAGACGTGAGGGAATAAGGCGACATATAAGCATCCCAGGATCAGGCACCACTCCCGATTCCTCACAGACCACCTGGGGACGAGTCAAGATTGATGGTGTGGCAGAGAAGAGTGTTTTGTGTTGTGTGTCCAGATCTTGGGTGCTCACATGGCTCTACGAGAGATTTGCTCAATGATACCAATCTTTAAAGATTCATTTTTATTATTTTTAAAGTTGTGTGTGTGTTTGTGGGTATATGCATGTGAGTGCAGGTGCCCATGGAGGCTACAGATACATGAGCTCCTGGACTGGAGTTACAGGTGGTTGTCCTGTTGTGGGTGCTGGGAACCAGACTCATATCCTCTGAGGAGCACACAGTATGTGCAACTGCTGAGCTATCCCTCCAGCCTAGCATCAGTCTTTTACAACAAAACTTATCTAAGCATCACTGAGTCCACTCGTACTCGTAATGGCACATTCCTGTAATATTAGCATTCTGGAGGTGAAGCCAGGAGGGTTGCCTCAAGTTTGAGACCAATCTGATCTATAGAGCAAGTTTTAAGCCACCCAGGGCTACATATGGAGACCCTGTTGCAAAAAAGCCAACGGGGAGGAAAATCAGTCCTTTGGCATGCTTGCCAAACCACAAAAAGCTTCACCATTCCAAACTCCTCCCTACTACTTCTGGTTCGTCTCTCTATCTCTTCCAGATGCCCTCTGATGGTCTCTGATTACATTCTGTCAACTAGTTGCCCTCTCAACCTTCTGACCCAAGGTTAATTTTCTTTAATTAACTCAAATACTAACTTGGGGTTCATAGTGTGATCAGATATCCCCCAACAATGAATCCTTTGAAGTAGGCATAATTTTGGGATTCATACAGAGCATATTTTTGTGTTTTCTATAAAAAAAACCCACCAAATTTGTAAATAAAATTTATTAGCCTGCTATTCACTTTAACTTGTAGAGAAAATGTTTAAACTGTCTAATAAACATCTTGGTCTGATAGGATATTGCCTTCTGGGAGGGCTGATCACTGTCATTTAGTTTTGATTTAGATTTGATTTTCATGAAAGCAGGGATTTGAAAGCTTTTACCTATCCAGAGCAGATAGAGATATACTTTGATTTTTCATCAGTTAATAGAGTGAGTCGCATGATCTTGTCACCATTCTGTAGCTAGCTCTGTTACACATCTGTCAGTTATTATTGCTAGGCTGTGGCAGCCTCATGGTGGGATGGAGGAGAGAAGCCAATATGGTACTTTAGAAGTTTGAAGAGTGTCTCTGAAGCTGGCAGCCCCTTAGTGACAGCTGCAGTAGTCACTTGAAGTCAGTGCATGGGTCTACAGCCAGTTTGGGGATAGGTTCATTACCACCCCTCCTTAACCCAAAACCATGCACTATTTTTGAAAGTGCTAAATGTTTTACAAGTTGCAAAGGATAGCCTTTGGAAAACATTTTGACCCCATCTCCAGTTTAGAAATCATTCTTGGTAGATATTTGTCCAAGTTTGCTTTCTGTTACTGCATGGCCAAAAGCAACTTGGGGAGGAAAAGGTTTATTTCATGTTATAACTTACAGTCAATCAGAGCAGGAACTCAAAACAGGAACCCAGAGGCAGAAACTGGAGCAGAGGCGGTGGAAGAATCTGCTTACTGGCTTGCTCCCTCTGGCTCATGCTATGTTGTGCTACCTTTCTTATACTACCAGCTCCACAGTAGCAATCAAGAAAATGCCCCTCAGGCATGCCCATAGGTCTGCTGGATGGAGACAGTTCTTCATCTGAGGTTCCTTCTTCCCAGATAGCTCAAGTTGACAGCCCAGCTTCGCCATGACAGTTAATTAAGTTCCTGGTAGAGAAGCTCAAAATCGAATTGCTCTGTTCTAGACACCTAGCTGTGACAATTTTCTACCTGGGACTGTTTGGTGTATCTTGTGTAGCAGGTTGGAACTAGAGTTGGTCTCTCGCTTTTGGTCGAGTGTTTCACTACTGTGACCTCAAGATGAAAATTTTGTAAAATTTCGAGTGTAAGATCATTGCAATGACTTTAACTTGAAAGCCTAAGAGAATTCTTGGTAGATTTTAGTTAGAGAAGAAATTAACTCTTAATTTAAAAACCTCAATCTTTTAGTGTGGGATAAATTAGGAGAAAAGGAAAATGGGAGGCAGATACAGTAGTGAATGGAATGCATTAATAGTTGAGGGAAAAGCAAGTGGAGGATGGAATTGGGATGAGGGACTGTTTAAGGAATTCCCTCATTTGGAGTGAACAGCTGTCTAGGAAATGTGGTGTGGCAGAGAGGTGTCTGTCTGTTTTCATTTAAAAAAGATGGTTTAATTAGGAAGCATGCTATGGAAATTGACAAGTGCTTGGGAAAGTCCAGCCTGTCTGCTCTGTTCTTAGAAAATTGGCTTTTAAAATATCATTTTTAGAGAATAGCTTAGGATCTGAGACATGACATCTCTTTAACAATGAAAGTGGTATTTTGTAGAGGGATTTGACATTAAAGATTCCATGATAGGATGTGCTAAAGGTTTGCTTATAAAGTTTGATAACTTTTCTGTGATGACATACTAGGCAACATTTTTTTCATGAATACTAAAAATCTTTTTGTGCTAAAGTTGTAGCGTATTATTGTGTCACAGTATTGTATTTTAATTTAACAACTGTTGATTGTTGACTTATGTGAAACTCAGAATGCTTGCTATTCATTATTAGACATTGTTTAGTTAAATGTTGTCATACAGTGTTTTGGTCTTTTCTTTTCCTTTTTGGACTTATTCTGCCACTGAGTTACAGCCCGACTCTAAAAACCTACATTAGACTATTTTAATATTTTCAATTATAGCTGTTATTCATACAGTATAAAAAGTTGGTTTGATAAATTGTTTTCTGTTTTCAGGAACTCTTATATGAAAACAGTGGAGTGAGGATACTCTACATAGTACCAAAGGATGTCTTTAGTCCGTTACTTTTCCTAAGATTCTCTTCTGTGAATTGTCAGATGAGTTCTTTTTAGTAGAGTTTGCCTTTCAGTTTTGGTTTCCTAGATTAATTTGAGGTCACATTTTAGTATTAAATACTTTTAGTTGGTTTTGAGTCTTAGAAGATGTACTTGGTTGTTAAAATTAAGGAAATTATGAGGGAGAGTTTGTGTGTATTCCAGTTTCATGATTGCGTAGCCGTAAGTGAAAGTCCCCCTCCCTAATGGCGTCATTATCTTAGAATCATACTGCAAAATCTGGTTTTATACATTTTAATGTTTAGAACTTTTCCCAGTTTATTTACAGAGATAATGTGCTTGTGAGTGTAGGCTTTTGCACAGACTCAGACAGGGCTCTTGACTTTCTCTTCATGCAAAGCTCAGTAACATATTCTGTGTCCTCAAGAAGCTGTAGTTAGCTTTGTTTTCTAAGACGGGCTCTCTCTGGGTTGTAAAGGCAGGCCTTGAGCCCTCCATCACCTGCCTCTGCCTCCTGAGTGCTGGAGATGTAGTTATTTAATCCTGGTGAATGACTAATCCCTTGATGTAAGGAGAGAAGTGCCCCTTGTTTGTGACTGCCTGCCTGGTTCTCACCCAGCTCCCCTTTGCTTGCCTTGCAGCCCTTGCCACATTTCTGACCCTTTCCTCTCTTTCAGCTAACAGCCAGGTCCTTGCCTGCTGTGCAGTCCGATGAGCGGCTCCAGCCTCTGCTCAACCACCTCAGGTAATAGACTTGTCAACATTAAACCAATTACAGTCTTTTATCTGCTTGAATTCTGTTAATCAACTTGAATACTTGCTATCCTTGGTTCTAGAATGCTGAGCCAGTTCGTTTCATTCAACAAAAATGTATAAACTATTTGTTACATTTAAATCAAGCTGAGTACAGGTGACCAACTTAATGGAAAAATATAAAATTAATGTGCTTTTTACTTTAAGCACAAAGCTAAGGTATACTTTTATTTGGAATTGATGAATGGATGAGGTTTGTTTCTAAATATAAAAATAACATCACTTCAATATTTATAAAACAAACAAACTATAGGCAAAGGAAAAGTCTGTTATTACTGTTCACAAATAATATTTCTTCCTTTTATGCTCTTTAAAAATGCAGCATTGAAACAATGGCTTTATTGAATTTCCTTTTTCCCATTTACCACAGACATGAGGCTTGTCACTTTGAAATCATTCTAAAAACATCATTCTTGGTGACTGCATCGAAGTTTCCTCTTACAGCTGCGTTATAGTATATCTGTCACCATTGACATTGAAGATGTGTAGGCCATCCCTAGTTCTTTTTGCCTGCAGTAATGTCATTGAAATGATCCACACGAGACAGTTAATGACACCGTGCTGGATAAGCCAATTAAAAGTATATGAGTCCTATTAATGGCCAAACTAAGAGTAGAGTTATGCCTCCAAAATGTCTCTTGGTGCCCAAGCTCAGGGGTACAGTGTTTTTAAAGACAAAACCCACAATACATCAGTGCTCAAGGTAGGGTCATAGCAATGAGGGCTTTGGAGTTGCCTCGTAGCATCTATTTTCTTGCAAAGCTCAGCCATATTATCCACACACTCCATGACAATTATTTTTGATTTATGCGTCATCTTAGTTATTTTGGTTTTATATTTAAGCTTGCATACACATCATCTATTTTGGTTAATATGGCTGAACCATGGTCAGGGTCACAGACATTCCCAAAAGCATTGCCAAGGTGGATGTGGCTGTTGAGGGTTAGAGGGCTGAGAGGTATCCAGACAGACACAAAATAAAGTCAGGACAAGATGGCGTCAGCTTAGTCATTTCACCTTATGTAAACCTTTGCCTTTATCTGTATTTTAGGTTATTTAAAGACTATTTAGAATAGTCTTTCAGAAGCAGAATTACTTTGTCATAATGTATGGACTACTTTAAAGATTTCAGAATATATGTATTTCTTTACAAAATGTTATTCTACTTACATTCTTATACTGCACATGACTACCCAGGCTGCTTTAACCTTGAACAAGGCAGATCAGCCATGAAGCTGTTGCAGGATAATTCAGTCAGTCATAAAAATGCTACTGTGGCCACATGCACATGAGTTCTCATGAGGAATGGCTTTTAGACATTTTATTATCCATTTCTGTTTTAGGGTGAGATTAACAGTCTGTATTCTTTACTCAATTATTGATAGCATCTCATGACTTTATTTGATCTCAGATACTTAAAGTATAAAAGATTGTAACTCAGTTATATTTGATTCAAGCAGTTTTCTCTAAATTTTTATTTAGCCTACTTACATTTACAACACTTGTATAGTCAACGAGAATATTGTTTCTCTTCAGGGTTTCTAATTTTTAAGTTTTTAAAGATTTATTTATTGTAGTTTTAGTTATATGTAATTTTATGAGTATTTTGCATTTCTGTGTGTTTTGCACCATGTTCCTGCAGTGTGTGAGGAGGTCAGAGAGGGTGTCAGATCCCCTGGAACTGGAGTTACCCAAGGTTGTGAGCCTCTGCTTCAGTGTGGGAACCAAACCCTGGTCCTGTGCAAAAGTAGCCATTGTTCTTAACCACAGAGCCATCTCTCTCTCAAGCTTTCCCCTCTCTTTTGTCACTGAGAAAGTTTACATTCTGGCAATTTCTTGGTTTTCATTCTTTGCTGCCCCCTTTCCTTTCCTTTTCTCCCTCTGGGTCAGTAATTTTCATGTTTTCATGTAATTGATTCTGGAGGTTAGAGGTGTGGGATGTGACTAAGACTAGTGTTTCTGGTGCTGAGAAGCAGTACATCTTGTACATATTTGTTTCATATCCTAGAGCTGTGTTCATGGGTCAAGAAACCTAGACCTGGTTTGAGTATGCTGTTGAGTCTCACTTCTCAGACCCTTCTAAATCTTTTGATTTTATCTTCAAAGATCTCTTACTTCACTAGCTTGTGCAGCGTCTTTAACTCATGCTTTCTCCTCTCTGATACAGTTCGCATCACTGCCAGAGGTGATTATGTTCTTGGCTTTAGCTCTTCTATGTCTGTGTGTCTCCTCCCCCCTCCTCCCTGAGAGCTTGATGCTGCTCTGGATGTCCTGCTGGTAAGAACTGTAACCTGGTGAATGATTGTTTGTTCTTTAGTTCAGGTGTCATGTTCTCTGGTCATGTAGTTCCCTTCTTAGCCTGGCCCAGATGCCTTCCAATAGGTAGTTTCTTTATTCCTGGCTACCTCTGTTAGAGAATTGGATGCTGTTATTGTCTTTCTATGGCCCAGTAGCCAGGATGATACCCCACACTCAGGAGATAGGTACTGTGTGTTTTGCAGAGTGAAGTGGAAGTTATGCTATTTATCCTTTCTTTTTTCTCCTGAATGAAATTTTTATATTTGAGAAATAAATTTCCCCCAAACATTTTCCTGGTTCAAAATATAAGTCAAAGAGGTTGACTCTTAGCTCTAGTGAATACTTGATTCTGGGCAATCATGATAGATTCTCCTTCTTCTATCTCAGTATGGTAATTGTCACCTAGAATTTAGATTAACTACTGAATCTCTTTGAGTCCTTGAAACTTGCACAGACTGTACATTCGTTTAGGGCTTTTATTCTCTGCGGAGTTCATTCATGACTGGTTGCTAGGCAACTAGGACTGGATGTTGCTTTTTTATTGTTATTAAACCAAATGGCTTCTCATTTTATTACTGTGTCAGAGACATCTGTAGGTAGGGTGGCAGCTGGTGTGCATAGCTTGGCACTTCCTGTTCTACAAAGTAATCCTACGAAATGTGTGCCTTTCAAGCACATCGGATTGTCTTTTGGCTGTCAAGTATGTGATGATTTTCTTTTATCTTCCTTTTTTTAAGGTCAAAGTGGCAAAGAATTGAGCTAGGCTGCAGCTCAGTCGGTAGAGTGCTTTAATAGTGAACATGAAACCCTGGGGTTGATCTCTCCATTGTGACATCAACAGGGTGTGGTGCCATATTCCTTTGGCAGATAGAGTCAGGGTGATCGGAACCTCAAGGTCGTTCTCCACTATATAGTGAGCTGAAGGCAGGTCTAGGGTGCATTAGACTCAGTTTCAAAAACAAGACAAAACAAAATGATGAGAAAGATGATCACCTGCTGTGAGATATTCTAATGGCAATCTTGTTAGGAAAAAATAAATTATCATTGATTTATGTGGACTTTATAATTTAAGTGTGGCCTAGAGGAGATAAACTTTAGAAGGTGTTATTGAAGTCATTATTTGTTCTAACTTCGGTGCCTCTAATGATCAAAGATGAAAGATGAATAGCATTTGAAGAGCATTTTAATTACATTTGTCAATAAATCTCATTTGGGAGATTATCTGGTTACCTGTAAAAGTTGAAGGAACAGTGTAGAGGAATTGCTAAATTCTTTTGCAGCATTTAGTCACTCAGAATTTGCCAACCTGATAATCTAGGCCATTTCTTAACTCTATGTGTGTGTGTATACACATATATATTTTATTGAGACTGAAGATGTAATATATCCATATTTTTTCACTGAGTTCAGTTCTCTTATTAAAACTTAAACACAGAAAAGCACGTGCCTCAGTATCTTGTAGAAGCAAGTTTATTTTTACTCGTTAGTAGCATTTATTGGTTACTGATTGCCTGCTATGTGTGTCAGTAAAAGTGAGGCACAGTTTGTTATCCAAGAACTCCCAGGTTTGGCTTCATCCCAGACTGGCACATTAGCGGGTTACAAAACTGGCTAAGCTTTTGATTATAACTGGCTGCCAAGGCACACAGCTTTATTAATTAACTTGTTTCCCCATGGGGTAATTTCCTTAAATGATGGTACCAAGGCTCACTTACTTTTTAATGTTTGTACTTTCTAGCTCAGTAGTGTCTCAAGTTGGCAGCTCAGATTGGAGGAATCCTTAATCCTACTTGTAGAATATTGTCTTTAACAATAGAACAGAGGAGAAGGAGACTATGCCTTAATTATGAAATTAATAATTTCAGACAATTTAGTCTTGAAATGATTGTAAGACATATGTAGAGAATATGTTTAGTGAATAGCTAGATACAGACCTACAATGTGAGGGTGATTTTAATGTGAGAAATGTTTGCTGGTCACTCTCTATAGGTGATTGTTACATTCAGGGACATGGGTGAGTAACTGAGGCAGAGAGAGAGAAAGAGGAGAGGAAATGACTTGCGTGGAGTCCACAGCATATTGGTGTTTGACCTGTGTGGGGCAGCGTGGGAATAGGAGATGAGTTAGAAGAGAAATGAGTAGAAATACCAGGGAGAGATCTCCTGAATGCCTGGAGCACACAGAGAGGCTATTGTTTCAAAGGCGCTAAAGCAATGGTCATAACCCCTCTGGAGTTGTATATGAATATCCTGCATAGCAGACTGACATTACGGTTCACAACAGCAGCAAATTACAGTTATGAATAGCAACAAAATAACTTGGTGTTTGGGGGTCACCATAACATGAGGAACTGTATTAAAGGGTCACAGCGTTAGGAAGGTTGAGAACCGGTGGGCTAAAGGAAAGCTTAGAGCACTGTCACACACCACAGGGAAGTTAGGCAGGAAGTAAACAGTGCCAACTGAAGTAACCCAGAAACTAGCCACAGTGTTATGATAGTGGTACAGCTGGGAATCCGAGTCCTACCAAGAAATAAGTAAGAACTGAGGCTGTGGAGACAGGACATCCACCCTCCTCTTTCTGGGGCTTCATTCTAAGGGCAGAGAAGGAAGGAGGGCTGCATTCATGGGCTTCTTGGTTAAAGATAGTTTGAGGTTTTTTTTTGTTTTTTGTTTTTTTTTTTTGTTAAGATTGCAGAGGTAGACATATTACAGGGTAAGGGGAAAAGGATTATGGGAGTTAGAGGGAACTAATCAAAGGAGAAAGGCTGAGAGGGTACAGAGTGAATAGGACCAAGGACTCAGATTGGTTGGCATTTGCAAAGTGCTGATCAACATAATATGCCAGTTCCTGTTCAGAAGAGCCTTCTGGGAATATCAGGTGGACACTGTTGATTCTGTCTTTAAAAGTTGACAGAACTTTAGAGAAAGTTCTCTTTATGAAAGCTTAGTTTCTTTAAAACTACTGCCCATCTCTCTTCTCAGAAAAGAGAGACACAATGATGGTCCCCAGTATTCCCAAGAATTTGTGAGATTGAGGCAAGGGGATGACTTAAACCATGTGATTAACACATCAAGACCCTGTTTTGAAAACAATGAAGAAGGGTGATGAATGGATATTTCATAAGATACCACTTTTTTTTTTTCTTCAAAATTCCTATTAGGAAAAAACTCTTCAGTTAGGAAAATTAAACTGGTTTTGACTTGCTGAGAAATCAAACAGAATAACCAAAGAATCAACAACAAAACCCCCCACAAAATTCTAAAATGGGGGGAGAATTTGTATGAATAATTTGTTTTCCTTAAGCCATGCATCATTAGCTCCACCACTAATGAGCTGCGTCTCCTTGTGGGTTCACTGTCACCCTGCACTTCTGCCATTGATTTTCCAGCCATGGTTGCTTAGCGCACTGGTTTACCTTTGAGCTGTACAAAGATCTTTGGTTATGTTCCCATGAATCTACCCACTCATCATAAATGAGAATCTTTTACTGCTCTAACCCTGCTACTCCATGGGGTAATATTTATAAAGTAGTAGGAGTTTTTAAAATTGCATTTATTTGATTATTCATGTATGTGGGTAAAACGACATGCAAGAGCTGGTTCTCTCCTACCTGTGGTCCTGAGGCTCACACTCAAGTTAAAGATGGTGGCAAGCACCTTTACCCACTGGCCCATCCTACCAGCCCTTCAGGCGAGCATGGGTGTATAATAATAATCACTATTTCCACTTATTATATCACTTAGAATTTGAAGTATGAAAGCATGAGATTAGAGACAAAAACTTTATACCGGTTTTTCATATAAGAATTTGCATGAGAGATTTTATCCCCTTAAGTATACTGTAGCGCCTCTCCGTAATGTGTGTATCTCTCCTGTGTCCCTCCACTTTAGCTAGGGAATTTGTGTGTGTGGAGGTAAGATGGGTGGGGAACAGGTTGTTCCCGATCATACTGACTCTATGTTGTATGTATTTCTCCTACATCCTTCCACTTTAAGATAAGGAATGGGGGAGGGCAGAATGTTACTAATCAATCTAATAGTTATTCTTATTCACTGTCTTGTCTTTAATTGAAGAATAAATAATTTTAAAACTGTGTAGCTCAAATTGCTAAGTGGTCTTATTAATAAAACCAAGATCCAGATATTGGGGTAAATGCTGAAAGATCAGAGAGACAAAGGAACAAGCCACAGCTACTTCTCACCTTACCAACTCCACCAATCCTCTGAGTCCTTAGCCGAAAGGGGTCCAGCCAAAAGAGGCTTCTGCCGAAAAAGCTCTCAGCCGAAAGACCTCTAGTTCCTGTCTCCTCACGCCTTATATACCTTTCTCCGTATTACTTCCTTCCTAATGCTGGGATTAAAGGCGTTTGTGCTTCCCAAGTACTGATAGCAGAGGCATGAGATCTCAAGTGCTGGGATTAAAGGCGTGTGATTCCCAAGTACTGGGATTAAAGGTGTATGCTACCACTGCCTGGCTCTGTTTCTCTCCTAGACTGAATCAATCTCATGTAATTCAGGGTGACTTTGAACTCACAGAGATCCAGGTGGATCTCTGCCTCCCAAATGCTAGGATTAAAGGTGTGTGCCACCACTGCCTGGCCTCTATGTTTAATCTAGTGGCTTGTTCTGTCCTCTGATCTTCAGGCAAATATTATTAGGGTACAACAAAATCTCACCACAAAACTTTGTTTGCTATATACTGTTTCTTCTAATTTTATCATCCTGTTTCAGTTCAAGAATTAATTAGAACTTAATACAACATAGTAGAGAGGAGTGTTATGTGCAAAGGATTAACTTTTAATGCATCCTGAATTCATAAGATAGTTATACTGATCTTTTAACGTCATTTAAAGTAATGAAATCATCTTCCTTACATGTATTATCATGTCATATTATTATAACTGCTTGTATGGGATTCCTGTTCCTACTGCAGTACATTCGCTTAATGTGGACATGTTTCCATTCACTCCTTTAAAGAATGCACTGTCACTAATCTTATGTCAGACAGGCAGCTTCTTCAGAAAGCTTTTCCTAGTAGGCATAGCGATAAACTGAAGTGTTTTCTTTTCGAATAAGCTCTCATTTTCAAATCAGAATATTGCGTTGATATTCATGTCAATTGTGGGGGAAAATGAAAATAAATGCTAAAAAATGGTTTAGTAGATTAGGGCATCCACCAGTCACAGTCTGAAATGAAAACCTTGTTACTGTGATGCACACAAGCACCAGTTGTTTGCCAGCTCTGCCTTGTCACCTGTTCTCAGTCTCTGGCAGAACCTTGAACTATTTATTTCCTTTAATCATGCATCAACACAAGCTTTTAATTCACTGGTAACTGCAAAGGTCTGTGTAATAAATTAATAAGATTATTATATTATAAGGTTATTGGGGTCTGTATAAGAAATTAATAAATTAGAATGTATACTTTTTAATTTATAACCTTAGAATGATGTTTTTTCCATATCTATATCAATAATGATCATATGTTCGTAACAATATATTTGCTAAAAGTTGACATTTTATTAGAAGTTACCCATTGTATTACAGGCACTGTAATAGATACTCTGATTGGGTACAAAAGAGTTACTAGAGATGGCCCCATAATTCCAATATATTTTCTAGGGGGAAAAGAAGCAAAATTTATGAACATATACATGTGCACATGCCTAATCAAGTAGAGAGAAGGGAAAGTGGAAGGTCTTGGCAGAGGTCCTGTGTGCACATGGCTCTCTTTAGGAAGTTAAGGGTTGGAGAGATGGCTCAGCAGTTAATCACAGGCGCTGCTCCTCAATAAGTTCAGCATTTCATGTTCAGGACTCACATCAGGTGGTTAAGCTCCAGCTTCAGGGCTCTTACACCTTCCTCTGTATGTGTGTGTGTGTGCGCGCGTGCACACACACACAGAATTTTAAAAATTAATATTAAAAGAATTTAATGTCGTTTAGTGTGTTCAGTAAAATATGTAGTTATAACATGGCACGTTTGAAGAACAATGGAAGAACTCATTCTTGCTCCCACTGCAGCCACTGCTGACTTTATTGTAACCTGTATAGATATCTGTATGTGATTGTAAGGTGGCCACGCTTTCAACAGTTCTTTCACATGTCATGATATATAACAAAGGAGAAATTGACTTTCATGGCTCTGATGTTGAATTCTACGCATTGTTCAGTGGAGGGCAGCTTTATCTTTTGCTCAGCTGTTCTCCTTTTCTCGGGTCTTGAGGCTCCTCTGTGTGTGCGTGAAAAGAACTTTAGTTGCTGTGTGACCAGGGGAAAGGTACTGTGGAGAAGAAACACTACCAAATCTCCTCTTCTAGAGTTTTTTTCTAATATTGGCCTCTAGTTAAGTAATAAGATCCATTCTCTTCTGCTGGGCCAATCCAAAGCTCTCTAACAAAGTCTGCAGTGATAAGGATAGGGGAAATGACTTTCCGAAAAGGCCTGAGAAAGCTTTACAGAGCCTACTGTAACACATTAATTAGCAACTGCAAATAAGGTACCTGCTAATCAACTGAAGTTTCTAGGAAGATGTTCTGTACCTGTGCTGTTCATTCCAGCAGCCAGTAGTCACATACAGCTACCTAGTGCTTGCCTTTTGCAACTGAAGAACTGCATTTTTAAATAGTGGGGCTGAGAGTTCTTAGTCTAAAGGTATGGCTTGCTCTCAGTGTCTCTGAAGGACTTAAGTAGTTTGGCCCCACCATAGCAGTGTTAGAGGAGATGGACCACAAGGCTTATATAACATTGTCAATAGCAGAAGCCACTGCTGGGTTAATAATTCAATGTATTGTTGGGAGTTGGAAACTCGGGGGATGGGGCCTAGTTGGAAGAAGTAGGCCACTATGAGGGTGCCCCAGGAGGCTGTATGTTATCCTAGGCATGTATGTTATCCTAGGCATGCGCCTACACCTCATTCTCTTTCTCTCTTGGTGTGTGTGTGTGTGTGTGTGTGTGTGTGTGTGTGTGTGTGTGTGTGTGTGTGTGTTGTGTTTCCTGGCCACCACCAATAAATAGCCTTTCCTCTCACACTTCTGACTCCATGTCTGCTTCACCTTAGGTCCAACGCAATGGAGTCAGCTGACACTTCTGACACCATGCCCCAGGATAAGTAGCTCCTGCTGCAAGTTGATTTTCTAGAGTATTGTCACAGTGGAAATATGACTAACATGGGGAGTTTGTAAAAGCTACTCTTAAAGGGCTGTGGTAAGACACTTGGGTAACTAAAGGTCATGATAGCCATAAAGGAGGGTGGATCCTTTACTTGGTGTAGGTTTGGGCTCTTTCTCCACCTGAGTTGTTCACCTGTGAAGGACTATAGCAGAGACTGCACAGATGAGGAACACTTGAAGCTACCCAGTTGACTAGCACCCTCCTGCCTCAGCCAAACACTAAGATGACAAGTGTGTGACTCCACCCCTGGCTCCTAAGTTCTTCATGGCAACTGTGGAGGTTTGAATGGAAATGGCCCCCACACATATTTGCATGTGTAGCCTCCAGTTGATGAACTGTTTGGGAAGGATTAGGAGGTGTAGCCTGTTGGAGTAGGTGTGTCCTCGTTGGGGGAGTTGTGTTCCTGGGGGTGGGCTTTGGGGTTTCAAAAGCCCCTCAACTGCCTACCTTCTTATCCCCCTCCTACCTGCTGCCTGTGGATCAGGATGTAAAGCTTTTAGCTACTGCTCAGTGCCATGTCTGTCTGCTTCCTGCCATGATAACAATGGATTAAACCCCTAAAACTGTAAGCATGCCCCTAATTAAATGCTTTCTTTTATGATTTGCCTTGGTCATGGTGTCTCTTCATGGCAGTAGAACAGTGACTAAGACAGCCACAGCAACTAGAAGAACACTTATTTTTATTAATTATTTGTTTGTGGCCATCACAATAAGACCCCAGTGACCATGTGAATCTAGTGGATGGATGAATGAATGAATGAATGATAGAAAAACACTTTGAGCTCTAAACTTTTGCCATTCATTCATTCACTTTTTAAACGTTGCTAAATATTGAGTCTGAACTAGATGGTAGTTTGTTGATGTTATTCTGAGTGCCAAACCCAGAATCTCACTCATGCTAGCCAAGTACCTGCCCTAGCCCCTGAGATGATAATTTGGACCCAAAGTCACAGAGCTTTTTGTCATTTCCAAGGGGATGCGTGGTACTTTACCTTAGCTGGACTTGTGTGTTTGTTTTTGTGACTTAAGACTGTTGTATGGATGCAGGACTTTCTGTTCCTGTGACCACAGAAGATGAGTACTCCGGAACTTACTGAGTCTCATATACGTGTATTTAAGTAACAAAACGTTAGGGGTTTAATACCCGAAACAGCCCGTAGACATGATAATACTCCAATGACTGCTTCAAGAGTAAAGGAAAGTGAATTATGTGATTCTTTGAACTGTGGCTTTTAGTAAAAATCTCATTAGCTGTCTCCACCCCGATGCCTGACCCACCCACCCTTACTAATGTGGGACAAACAGAGAAACCCACACAACTTCGGGAAACATTGTATCCTTAATATATGTGTGATGGAATAGTCCTAGAATGCCATCAATAGGAGACCAGTTTCAGAAACATTCTGTACTCTGGGAGCTATTTGCAAGGGAATGGAAAGATAGCCATCGATTTTACGTGTTCGTTTTTGCTGAGACCTGCGCGGTTTAGGGATTGACCTAACGGGGGTGATGGGGAATGAGGAAATTGCAGATACAGGTGCAGAAGAGCTCGGATTGGGTGGGCCATGTGCTCTGCTGGGGCCCAGCTGTGGCAGTGGAAACTCCATGCATTCATTATGCACAGCACACAGGGGGTGGGGTGGGGGTGGGGGGGTTGGCTAATCTCAGCAGGGTCTCTGTAGGGAGCAGTCCCAGGCTATAGTCATCCAGGAGGAGGAAGCTGCCGCTGATGGTTTTAACTAAGGGTCAGCCTTTGGCCAACAACTGTACTCCAAGCAGGGAACGACTTTGCCCTTCCCCTGAGCCTTATCTGTGGAAGGCTTGGCTACACCCATGGGTCTGAGGCATTGGGGTCCTTGATGCCAGCTCCATGTCAATGATACACATCCACTCAGGACTTCATTCATTCAGCCTCTTAGTTTTCATTATTGCCCTAGTCTTGGGTGTCCCGAGCCAGAGCCAAACAGTCTGTCTCAGAGCCTCAGTCCTTACCCACACCCCAGAATATCAGCAAGAGCAGAGGGAGTGGAAGTTTACTGGTGATGTGGGTCTCATGGGGAAGGCGGGGCAGCTGAAGGGAAGTAGCAGCTGTCCTGGGGTACCACTTTACCTTCAGTCTGCTTCCCATTTTATCATTGTGTCTCCTGCTACCCACAAATACAGATTATACTGCACATTGTCTGATGAGAGTTTTCTGAGGAGACTTTTTAAAAATCAAATTGAGTAAAATTCATGCTAGTGGAAAAATAATTTATATTCAATTTTGGCAGAATTTTATTGATTGTGTTCTCCTTTGGAGTCATTGCCGGGACAATTACCTGGACTGATACAGGTAGATACCTTTTCACAGGGATTTAGCTGTAGAAAGAATCTCATTTTGGTTTCAGTGGTGACAGCTGCTGAGTGAGTTTTCTCGTGATGTCCTTCGCAGTGGGAAATGATGTGTCCTTACTCACACCAACAAATCCACACTGCAGGGGAGTCTGCCTTCTAAATGGCTGAATAGCCTAGCTTAAGTGATCATAGTGGGTTTTTTTTTTTTTTTTAAATATCCAAAGTGGGTAAAACTGTGATTGAAAAATGGATATATGTGTACTGTGCAGAGACCCTCGTCTCCTCTTTGGAAACTGCTTTCCATCTGTGCCATGATGCATGTGTTTTTATCTGAAAAGGTCAGACTGGATCTTGGGATACTTTCATATAATGATCCAAGAGATTGTAGTTTATTTTGAAAGATGCTTTAACTTACTTTTTAATGGCCCAAATAAATATGATTCCCTGATGCACCAATCACTTTTGATTACTTGTGCTTTCTCTGCCGTTTTCATGTTTTATACTGGCATAAAAATACTATTAACTCAAGCCTGCCAGATGGAGAGGGGTAAATAGTGGTACCCTCTTTAGGTTCTGTGGTACTGGGAAATGCTTGACAGAGACAGGCAGTGTATTTTATGTATTATTGTTTTATGGACTTCAGAATCTATCTGTTGATGAAAGACATTTTTGGAGGATGGGAGACAAATCCTTTTACTGTAGTTTAGAATCACATTTGCACTCCATGGTTTCTTATAAATGAAAGAAGGATGAATCATGGCAGTTGCATGTTGAAGTAGGCCAGGCTATCCCAGATCACAAGTAGCCATGTGTTGAAGCTTGATTTTTCTCCAAAATGAACCTTAGTTTAGCTTACCTCCAAAGTAATCCCAATCCAAGATTTCTTCAGGGCAAACTGTGTCTAGTACTTAGTTCCCAAGTAGATATTTTAGAAACAAGCTTCTTTGACGTAGGCTGGAAGACTTTCTTTATTTGGCCGCACTGTAGCTTATGGTATGCCCATAACTATTAGGAATTTTAGTTTGGCAAGTAGAAGTGAGGGCAGGCTAATGACTGTTCTGTAGGTATGCCTACCTAGCCTTCCAAAGGATCATTTGGCTGTCTCTTGTCATTGTGCACATATACAGCAGTACCATTAGTAAAAACACAATGGAAATCACATGTATACTTTTATATTGCACACATGAAGATAATTTTAATGACGCCTTCATACCCCAAATATGATTTTAACATGTAATTGACATGAATAAGGCAAATTTAAGAGCTCAACAGTCATTTTGCCTGGCGGGTCCTGCTTATGTGGACAGAGAAGTAGTTCTTCTTCTCCTCCTCCTCCTCCTCCTCCTCCTCCTCCTCCTCCTCCTCCTCCTCCTCCTC
>CABHPR010040706.1:0-17089 GCA_902168415.1 Peromyscus melanophrys
ACACACACACACACACACACACATACACACACACACACACACACCACGTGCACACAGAGACAGAGAGAGATAGAGAAGAGATGATGTTTTAATTGAGTGACCCAATGAAAATCAGACAATAGCCTATCAATTTAAAAGCCCAAAGCCAGGTATGGGTTAGCTCTTTCAGAGTGGTTGGTCAGTGGGGTTCCACAGATCCTTCAAACATTACATATATGAAGCCCCTGCAAAAATACCGCATAACCCAGATGAACTCCTAGACAAACCAAACTGATAAACAGTTGATACAACTTTAATCAAAGAAAAGCTATTTCTGGAAATCCCTAACAAAATTATAAGTTTATGCAAAATATTAATACTAGCCACTTTCTCAGAACTTTAAGACATGAAGGTAGTTTGTTTCACAAGGAGAGAACCCTGGTCCAGAGCTGCTGACATACACAGAGGACAACAATTATTAGGTTCTATCATCTAAGGACAGAGAGGGAGAACTCAAGATTAATATTTCAGCTCAGTACAAACAGGTACACAACAGAACTTCACATATGAAGAACATCTGTTGCTAGGACCTTGGGTGAAAAGTAGGGGGAGTTTAGTTGTAGGGATAGAGGAAAAAGCCCAATTAGTAGACTTATGATAAGAGCAAATTTAGCACGTGTGACCTAATGTTTGAGGAGTTAATTAGCTTCAGATGTGGAAGTAGGAAGGGCTATCCTTAGGGACTAGGAATTAAGGATGTCATTTTGAGTTTGTACTAGAGCATGTGGCACTTCAAGTATCTGGTGTCAGAATGGCAAATGAGTTTCAACATTGTGAAAACTGATTTATTAGCAGTGCTTGCTTGGAGTAATACACAGAGAAAGACTTAAGAGGCAGCACCCAAGCTCAGCAGGGAAGACTGGAGCAATTGATTAATGACATCCTTTATCAAGGCAGAAAAAGGTACTCAATATCCAAACCATGTGTTTCCCTGCCCTCTGTTAAATGTGACTACTGGCAACTGTGAAATGTGACCCCATCATAAAGCCCAAACTGAAAGCAAGCACAACCTCCACTTTTCACAGTTCAATATCAGTTATCTACCACAGATTGAGAAAAAGAGCTAGACTCTTAAGCCTAGGTATGGGGTGACACTGTACCTTGGGAGACACGGAGAAACATCCACTCACCCTATGCAGGGAACTGATGACAGACCAAAGTGTAGGCAGCATCAAAATCCAACTTGGTAAACCAATGAGTGTTACTAAGATTACTTATAGGAATATAAGTAAGGCTGTGCTTACAAGAATATAGGTAAGGGGTTACTCACAGGAGCAGAAATGATTGAAAGACAGCTGCACCATCAAATTTCCACACCAGCATAAGTGACAGTTTACAAAATCTGGAAACACAAAACACTGCCCAGTCTGCAGGTAGCTCAGCATTTTGTAAAACATCCCTGTCAGACAGCTCAGTTGACCTGAGCCTCGCTCTTGCAGGCTGTTTGGTTGGTCTCTTTCTCTTCTAGGCAATTCAGTGGATCTTTGTTCTTTCAAACTGTTCCCCTGGTCTGAGACTTCTTAGCAGTCCGGCTTGTCTGAAAGCAACTCACAGCAGTCTTTAATGCTGCTATGCTCTTGGGGAAAGAGAAGCCTACTGAATTAGGTCAGTTTCAGGGAGTTCCTGAAATTATTTTGAATTGATTAGTTCCTGTTTAAATGAGCTTCCCTGACAGGATAAAGTGATTTATCTTTCCATTGAACATCCTGTTGAATCACCTCCTTGTAAACACCCTGTCCTAAAATACCCTGTTTCACCTTCCTTGTATACCCTATGTTTAAAAAATTTCCTTCCACATTGGAAAGTCTTAATCTCAGAGGAACCCACCAGTATATATCAAGTATCAAATTGGTTAGTCTTCAAAACTACCTTGATATGTCTTCCCCCTCTTTAACCAAACCAAACCAAATCAAATGAAAAACAACCGGTATTAATGTGTTGTTATTAGGATAAATAAGATGATTCATTATAATACATTTTGTGACAGGCACATGTCATTTGACAGCTGTCAATATTAATATTCATATTATAAAGTAAGTTTCTTCCTAATTTGGTCCCAAATGGTAACTAACTCATTTAAATTCATTCATCTTTATACTTGATCTACCACAAGTCCTAGTGTATCTTCCATTAAAAAGTAAACATTTGTTTTTCTTTCCTATCTTCATGAATGAAACTTGCTATGTTTTCAAACTATCTAACACATATGCAATGACACTGGCTACAAAATGTATGAATTTTCTTGGTCAGAGTTAATGTTAGCACAGACAGAAATGGTTGAGAAGAATTTAGTTTTGAGACCTAAGGATGATAAATTGACTAAAAGAATAGAAAGAAGTGTGCAGGTGGGATGCTGAAATTCAGCAATGTAGAGGTAAATGGAAATCTCTGACATTGAAATTAAGGTAAGATTCTAGCCAGCAAGTTTCAAATTGTAAAAGTGAAATAGAGAAGATAGAAAAGGTAATAATTGTTAAGAAAGTTCCTACCATACATGTGTTGCCATCAAGGACTTCTGCTCCCTAAAGGTGTCCATCTTTAGTATACTAACTTTATGCATAAAGGCTCATCTGGCTTTGCAGTTGGTTGTTTTACTCTTTTTATTCTTTTCCTCTTTTGGGGGCCCACCACCCAGTTCCCACATAATCACATACGGAGACTTTTTCTTACTTATAAATGCCAGGCCTTAGCTTGGCTTGTTTCTTGGCAGCTTTTCTAACTTAAATTATCCCTTCTATCTTTTAGCTCTGTACTTCGTACTTTTCTTACTTCTGTAATCTTACTCTGACTGTTACTTCATAGCTGGTTGTGTGGCTGGGTGGCTGGCCCCTTCTTTTCTCACTCCTCTCCTTGTTCTTTATCCTCCTTCTTTCCTCCCAGATTTCTCCTTCTAGATTTGCTCTCTCCCTGGCCAGACCATCTATCTTTTCTCCTGCTTTTGGCTGTTCAGTTCTTTATTAGACCATCAGATGTTTTAGCCAGGCAAAGTAACACAGCTTCACAGAGTTAAACAAATGCAACATAAAAAAAATGCAATATATCTTTGTATCACTAAACAAGTGTTCCACAGCATAAACGAATATAACACATCTTAAATTAATATTCCACAACAGTACTTGTTATTATCACATAGTAAAATTTCATGATATGTACTTTCTCTGCTTTTCAATTCTTTGATAGTTTAATACATGAATATAATTAATTTTAGTCATTTTTGCACATCCCTTTCTCACTTGATGAAAACTTTCTTCCAACAAGTGCCCCATCTTAATTTCAGATCTTCTTTTTGTGCATAATCCACTGAGTTTAATTAGAACTGCTTGAGGAAGCAGTGGTTATTTACTGAAGCATTGACAACTACATGACTAAAGAAAATGATATCCTTCCCCCAGCAAATATTAACTGCCATAGTTCCTTGGGGATGTGTATGGCCTCATGGCCCCTTCTCTATTGAGGATAAACTGTGGAAGGGTGCAATCTGGGTCAGGTCCTCTGCAGATGACCATAACTGTGAATTAATAAGTACAAAGAACCTGTCATGTCCAGAAGATATCTTTTCTCAGCACATTTCCTCAGTCCTGGCTCTTACATTCTTTCTGCCCCCCTATTTTCACAATATTCCCTGTGCCTTGGAGGGGTCACATTTAATATGCACCCTTTAAGAATTTAAAACATTCTTATTAAGAATTTGAAAGCCATCATCCTACATTAATTGTAGACCTGGCTGTTTCCTGAACATTCAGAACATCTCTATCTCTACTGACGGCTTGTTTTTGTATACTACCTCAAGTCCACTGCCTTCCTTCCTTCTAGTTTCTCTCACTGGAATTTTCTCCAAGGCTTAATACCCACCTCATTTGGCCCCAATTCTGATTTAACAGCTGGAGGATGACTCTCACTTTATCTGGACAGTGATTTTAGCAACATGTATGTGGCAGTCATCCCATGTAAGAGATGTTTTTCACAAACAGATTTCCTCTACTGGATCCTAAGTTCATTCATAAGGACTACCAGGAAGAATTCTCATATATTTTGGTTTTAAATTTCTCATACTGAATTATATCTACATATGGATCTCCTCAAATGTTCAAGTAGATAAGTATCGATTAACAGCACAGGAAGTTTATTATATCTATCAGAAACGTATTTTAGTCATTTTTGGGTATTGACACATTTATTATTTATTATACGTGACACAACAATTTGTTTCCAGTTTTTAAAAGTGGCATCTGTCATTTCTCTTCTCTCCCCTTTCTTGTACTCCTTTTCTCTACTACCAATAGCAAGTTGGGTTGACCTTTTGTTTTAGGGGGTTTTATTATCATATGCTAATTATGAACAATAATCAGATTTATTATGAAATTTCCACATAAGTATATAATGTGTTTCAATCATATTTATCTCTCATTACTCTCTCCTGTCCCCTCCCACTTCCAAACAGCACTCTTATACTTTCATTTCATTTCCCTTTCCACCTGTTTTTATTTTTATTTATTTTTTATTTTTTGATGATCCAATTAGTTCCACCAGTGTTGCTTACGGGGAATGAAGGTTTATTTATAGGAGCATGGACAACTTATGGGGTTCTATTATGTACACTCTACATGACAGGATGTAGAAGAGTCTAATTTCCTGCTAATATTAGACAAAAATAATGAGTAGCCAAGAAATATTAAATAAAAATCACATTAATTTTCATTTTGTGCAAAAATACTCAAATACTTTAAATTTATTTATTGCAATGTATGCATATGGCATATGGTGGTCTATACTCATACACACAGACACAGACACAGAGACACACACAGAACACAGGTACATGTAGAGGTCTAAGGACAAACTGAGTGAGTGTTCTTCTTTCACCATGTGGTTATGGGACATGGAACTTGCTAGGGTCATCAGTCTTGGTAGAAAGCACCTTTACCCACCAAGCCATCTTGCCAGCCCCTACATACCCAAAGATGTCATTTCCCTAAGCATAAAGCATCATTCATCAGAGGATGTTCCTATAATAATGTAGGATGGCTTTAAAAATATTTGTCCTTCACTGGGTGATTTCAATTTGCGGTTTTAAAAGCAGTAATCTCATGAACAAAATTTTTCTATCACCTATTTCATCTTTTAGAAAAAGTTAATGCTCTTTTTATTTCATAATGCCAAAAGTATTTCAAAGAAATTTTATCCTTTTCAAACTTCAACTGAAGAGGCATTGTTTCATCCACAACGTATGCAGGTTTTAGTTAAGTTTGTACTAACAGTCACATTAATAAAGGATAATGCACAGATAATTTATCTGATGGCTATGTTTAAAACTCTATTGTGGAAGACTTGAGAATGAAAAACAATGTAGTTCTCTAGGGAGGGTGTAGGGGAGAAAGAACCCATTAGTGTTGGAAACTGTATATATAACTCAAGGGAATCTGGGAACGTCCTAGTTTCTAAGTGTCTTTGCTGTATACACTCTAGATTCACAATTGAGAATTGTGCTTTTTCCTCTCTAGCCTGTTGTCTTAGATAGGGTTTGTATTGCTGTGAAAAGACACCATGACCATGGTGACTCTTATAAAGAAAACATTTAATTGGGGGACTCACTTATAGTTTCAGAGGTTCAGTCCATCATCATCATGATGGGGAGCATGGTAGCTTGCAGGCAGTTCTGGTGCTGGAGCTGAGAGTGCTATATCTTGGCTTGCAAGGAACAGGAAGTTTTCAGTCACACTGAGAGAAACTTGAGCAAAAGAAACCTCAAAGTTACTTCCTCTAACCATGACACACCTCCTAATAGTGCCACTCCCTTTGGGACCATTTTTGTTCAAGTCACCACATTCCACTCCCTGTCCCCCAAAGTCTTAAAGTCGTATCATAATGCAGTTTTTGCATTCAGTCCAACCTCAAAAGTCCCCATAGTGTATAACAGCCTCAAATTTGTTTCAAAGTTCAAAGCCCAAAGTCTTTTCTGAGATGCATGGCAATCTTTTAACTGTAATCCCCCTGTAAAAATCAAAATAGAAAAGCAGATCACATACTTCCAACATACAATGGCACAGGATATACATTACCATTCCAAAATGCAGGAAAGGGAGCACAGTGAGGAAATACTGGACAAAAGTAAGACCAAAAACCAGCTGCACAAACTACAAACTCTGTGGTTCTATATCTGATATCAAAATGCTCTTCAGATCTCCAATTCTGTTCAGCTTTGTTCACTATAACACACTTCTTTCCCTTGGGCTGGTTCCACTCCCTGTTAGCAGCTCTCCGTGGGAGATATCCCATGGCTCTGACATCTCTAACATCTTGGGTTCTCTAAGGTAATCCAGGTTTCAACTTCACAGCTTCATGCAATGGCCTCTCTACTATGCCTCCATACAGGGACACCCTTGACACATGCCTGGCCTAAGCAGCTTTCTTTAGGCACAGAAGCAAATTCCATAACCCATTGCTTCTATCCTTAACTCTATAGCCAGAACCATGTGGCCAAAGCTGCCAAGTTCTGCTGCTTGCTGGGGCTGGAACATGGTCCCCTCATTCAATTAGATCTTCAATAGCTTTCTGTCTTTCACTGCCTGAACTTGGCTGTCCTGAAACTTGCTCAATAGATCAGGCTGGCCTTAAACTCAGAGGTCTGTCAGCCTCTGTCTGCCTTCCCAGTGCTGGGATTAGTGGGCCCCACCATACCTGGCTCTAAGCTTTACTTTAGTTCCTTATCAGAAGTTGGAAATGTAGCTGGGTGGGTTCTTGCCCTGAGGTTACCACTTCCTTTATTCCATTTCTTGATCTGTTTATCTCCTTGAACACAGATTTTTATCTCCATTCCACTTCCTGGTGCTCTTTTTCTCCTCAAAATTATCATTTTGTAATTCACCCTGCTCAGCTTGCTCCTTTTCATTACAAATCTTCATTAGAGTTACCACTAAAAACCACATGACAGAGTCTATACTAGGCTGTTTTGAGATTTCCTCTGCCAACAGAATTAATCCAAATTCTTCACTTCAGTGTCAGGCAGAATGTTTGGACAAGGGCAAAAGAGAGCCACTTTCTTCAACAAAATATCACAAGAATGATCTCTAGGCAACATACTAATATTCTCCTCTTAAACCTCTTGAGTGAGCCCCCAATAGTTCAAATAACACTTAGCTTCACTGTCTTCTGTGATCCTACTAGTACGGCCCATTTGGCAGTGCTTAAAGCATCCCACTGCTTTCCAAACCCAAAGTATCAAAGTCCAAATTCCTTCAAATAAACACATGATCAGGCCCATCACAGTAACACCCAAGTCCATGGTACCAACTTCTGTCTTAGTTATGGTTTTTATTGCTGTAAAAAGACACCATGACCATGGTGACTCTTAAAAGAAAACATTTAACTAGGGGCGCTCCTTATAGTTTCAGAGGTTCAGTCATGGCAGTATGTAAGCAGATATGGTGTTGGAGCGGAGAGTACAAACATCTTAGTTTGTGGACAACAGGAAGTTGACTGACAGTCACACTGAGGGAAGCTTGAGCAAAAGAGACCTCAAGGCCCACTCACTCAGGGACATACTTTCTCCAACAAGGCCACACCTCCTAAAAGTGCCACTCCTTAGGGGGCCATTTTCTTTCAAACCATCACACCTGTATTCATTTACTTCTTTATGTTTGTCAAGATAATGTATTCATTGTACATAAACTTGAGTTTTCATTCCCAATCTACTCGTCATAAATATAAGGAAGATATAAAGAAGATTTATATTTTATAAAACAGAATGTCAAGACATTAAGAATTATTGACACAGTTTTAGCAGCAATTCTTGGGTACAAAGAAAGGGTGGTTGTATAAATCAATGCCATAGAAGTCTAGAATAAAAGAAACATGTTTGCCCAGTTTTGATGCTAAAAAGGGGAAACTCTTCAATTTTCCTGTATCTTTTAAACTCTTCCACCAAATGAAGCTAGACCACATTACATATATTATATATACCATACCATAAAAGTTAAAATATAAGGAAAATGCAACCTGGATTTGCATTAATGAAAATAAAATGAAAATAGAAACGTTCTTATCTATGTACTCTGTGTCCAGCTAAACCATGTAATAGTGTCTCATCCTTGTCATTTTGCAGTCTGATTGTGTTTCTAAAATAAGTGTTTAAAGAATAAAATAACAAACATTTTATGAAATCAGGTCAGTGTGTGATTATTGGTTTGCCATCTTGAATATGATTGAGATGAAAAGGACCAATGACAAAAGGAGGGAGGGTTAGGAGATGATGGAGAGAGACAGTGAGAGAGGAAGGGAGAGAGAGAAAAGACAAGAATGTGAATGAATATGAAGTCTAAATACTGACCATTTCACCTTTAGGACAAAGCATTTGATTTATCAAATAATAATTTATTTTACACTGACTTTTTCCAGGCATGTGAAATCAAAGAGGTCAGCAAGCCTTGTATATATAGTTTAGTCATATCAGGTATGCTATATATTAAGTAAAAATGGGAACATACATTCAAAACCAACTCCAGTAAAACTGTCTGACGAGATAGATTCTTCTGTCAATTCGAGGCTGAATGCCACTATTTTATTCCTAAAATAAGTATTTTCTAGAAAGTACTACACACCTGTTGGTGAGGGAATGAAACATTAGGTCTTCAATAGATATGAGAAAAGCACCAAAGGAATGAGTTGCTTTGTAGGAAATAAATATGAAAATAAATGTTGTCTCTGTGGCTGATGAAAGACTGGCCAGTCATGGAAGTCATTTCTAGCAAGGAGATTGCTGGATATAATTACAAAAGAGGATGAGAGGGGCGGGTTCAAAGTAGGGGATAACAACAAAGGGAACGAATCATAAAATTCCAACAGAAAAAGCGCACGTAGCATGGCGCCAAACACATTCACGCCGTGACACAAGATATCAAATATTCAGACTCTCTATTATCCCCATTTTCTTTCTTTGTGCTTCATTTTTAACTTTCAAGAACATTATAACCTAGTTGTTCATAGCAAGTGTGCAGTCTTAGTTTGGAATCTATCAACATGAGTCATAAATGTCCATCAGAACTCTAAACTGAAACACAGAAGTGATACTCGTGGATTCCTTCAAGGGAGTGGTAAATTCTGAGAATAATAGTGGTAGCAGGACTGAATTTGGTCACAGATGGCTTATACATATACTCCCTCTTGTGCTGAGCATATGACGACATATGCTATGTCATAAGCTCAAGGCCAGCCTGGGATGGATAGTGAGATTCCATCTAAAAAAAAAATAGAGAGACAGAATCCGTAAAGCAATAATTGATGGTCTATCTAGATAGATGTCTGGCTGGCTGTACAAGGAGAAAAAAATAAGAAAGAAACAATATCAAAACTGTATGTCAATTGTTGTCCTGGTATCTTTCCTTAAGATCCCATTAAGGACATAATTTCATTAAGGAACCTCTTCAGGACGTTTCTGTTTGTCTGAATAAACAAATATTTAGATTTGTGGCCAACATTAATGTTAACCTTAACTTTTTATTTATTATTTCACATTGTTCCACATTGATTGGATATAAAACACATTTAAACAAATATAATATTAGAGAGGAGAATATAAAGTTAAAGTGGGGGTGTTTTAAGGCATTTTCTTCTAACTTGCATTACACTATGTAAATGTTTTTTTTCTCCCCAACTTTAATTTTAGAATTTTTTTGTCTTGATAATGTTAAGTGAAAACCTTTTAGATAGTTTAAATTTGATTTTACCAAATTACTTTCAACTTAGTGGTAAATTAAAATCAATACAGAAAGCAGTTGGAGCTGTCAAGGTATTAAAATGGAACCTTATTCTTATTAGCATTTTCTTTCTGGTATATTTATCAGCATATTTATCTGGTATAATAAAAAACAAATACATAGTTTCTAGCACTTAATATTTTCTTACTGATGACTTTGTTACTTGTATATGTTTTTATAGCTTGTTATAAATGTCTCATACCCTATGTCCAACTTGTATTTCTCATGAAACTTAAAGATAATAGAAAGTTTATATGGGAATCAGAGCAAGGACTCAACTCAGTTCAACAATTGTTGTACTGTTGGAGAGAAAAATGACATCTAATCAAGTATGCATTTCATCTTCCATGTTCTGCTAGAACACAGAACTTTTCTTACCTATCCTGGGAAGATAACTTAGCAGAGTATGAACACTTATTCATTCTCCAACAACCTTTTAGGGATTAAGACTTCACATTGCTCAAAACCACAAGTTTAATCCTGCTCTGATTATTAAAAAAAATCATCTTTTGTACACTCAAATGCTGACCCATCCACGTTATTTTAATAATCCTCTGCCTTTACTCACCTGCATCTACTCAGAATTCTAAATAAGCAAAGGGCACCACTAGAATCAAGCTTGTGCTGTATCCTAATCACAAAATTACTCATTTTTTTTTTGTTTAGGATAGTTGTGATGATTTCAATGAGAATGGCTCCCATAAGCCTATATATTTGAATATTTGTTCAAAAGTTGGTCAAACTCCTTTGAAAGGATTAGGGAGTGTGGACTTCTTGGAGGAGGTGTGTCACTGGAGGTGAGCATGGAGGTTTCAAAACTCATGCCATTCCCAGTTATTTGTGCTCTGTCTGTCTTGTGCCTGTGGATCAGATGTAAGCTCTTAACTACTACTCAAACACCATGCCTGCCTTCCTGCTGCCATACCTCCTGCTATGATGGTCACGGTCTAACTCCATGGAACTGTTAGGACCAAATTCAATGCTTTGTTTTTATAAATCACCTTGGTTATGGGTTCTCCCCACAACAATAGAACAGCAACCAAGACAGTACCTATCATATAGACTTTGAGGTATAGGACGTTACATTACAATTCTTTGGGCAATAGGTAGTTGAAAGAACCCATATTTCAACACTAAAGGGAAGGAATGTGCTGATTCTTAAATGTGAAATGTTTGGACATCTACAAGCATGGGCAGCTATCTTAGATACTTTTCCATTGCTGTGATAAAACACACTGACCAAGGCAACTAATAAAAGAAAGTGTTTAATCTAGCTTATGGTTTCAGGTGGTTAGAATCCATTAGAGCAGGGGAGAAGAATAGCTGAGATTTCATATCTTGATCCATAAACATAATGCAGACAGCTACAGGCTGAAAAGGGTGCAAATCTTTTGAACCCTACAAAACCAACCCTAATGACATACTCCCCTCCCTAAGGCCACACCTCCTAATCTCTCTCAAACAGTTCTACCAACTGGGGAATAAGTATTCAACCATGTGAGGCTGGGGGTCGGGGGAGCTTTCTTATTCAAACCACTACAACTTTTGTTTTTGTGTTTATAACTAATGCTGCAAGGAACCCAGACGTCTTCTAGACTTTTTCTTCCAAAGCACAAATGGAATATAACATTATAGCTGTACTCTGAACTAGAGTGCCAGGAATGTTCTATTAAATCTTTATAATAAATTAGTTATGCATCCTTTAATACAAGAGTCCCTAGTCTATTGCCATATCATGTTTTTGTTTTTGTTTTTTTTAGTACAGTTCTCTCCCTTCCCCCCTCCAAAAATGAAAATATGCCATTGAATGCATTTTTGTTGGCCATATGCTGCTAGGTATGGGGCCTACCGTCAAGAGTAGATTGTATACCCAATGGTCATAGCACTGCGAAGAAAACTGGAAACAAGCCCCCATCCTTAACCTAGAACTCAGAAGTTATCTTCAATTGATAACTGCACATAGGTTCTTAATTCTAAGATCTAAGATTAATCTTAATTCCCATAGTTTTCTGCACAGTTTTTTTTTTCACAAGACAATAATATAAATACTATGTCTGTGACCTACCCTGTAATCCCAGAGTTCCTTGGACATACTATAGACAACCCTTCATTTTGATCATAAACTATGACTTAGTGGCTAGCCACTGGGAGTTAAGTTTTATAACCTTGCCAGTCACCTACTGCAGTTAAAAATATAACAATCAAAAAAACTTAAGTCTGGAAAATAAATAAAAAAATTGAGATTGTGAATAGTATTTATACAAGATTTGGGCTGAAATCTTCAAAGAAAATGCTTTGCATTCTTTGCCCCAGTAAATCATTATAAATGTAAGTCCATAATTGTAAGATGTCTAGCAGATATTGAACATTCTCAACTGCTTACAGTTTTCTGTGGTTTGCCAGAGTTTAGAGATTATTAAAATGTGTCTTTTAAATATATATATTGAAAACAGAAAAGTCCTTGTACTTCTTAGACAAAAATATTGATAGTGACAGATAGGGACAGAATAACCCTCACATTCCCTCTACCCTTCTGATTGCTGCTCTATACTTGTCTGATCTGAGTCCACTGGGCCCCTCAGGTGTGTTTCATACTAAATAGCTCATTTTATGATGGTCAAGTCTGAAGGTAAAAGCTCTTTGTAGTAACTTTTCATTTTAAATTTATTCTGTATTCTTTGACATGCCAACCCCAGTATTAAAGATTGCATAGATGAGTGTCTATTTGGTTGGATAGATTAAGAGACATATTTCAACAGTAGCAAGATTGAATCCCCATCAGAAAGAAATTTAAATTTGAAAGATAATCAGCAAAATGCTTCATAGTTATTTTTAATAAATAGTTGGAGCTACTTGCAACAAATAAGAAATACTGAGCAGAGAAGCAAAGACTCTTTCAATACTGATTCATCACATTCATACATTCCCAAGACATTTAAGAGTATATATTTTGTGAAAGTTTAGAGTTGGTTGCTATAGTAACTATTAAATTTCCATAGTGATTCCAAGAACTTTTAAATGTTGCTATGCATCTATTTTAGAATAATGTGTAGAAATCTGATATCATAGTTCAATGTATTTACAAGCTGATGTCAAGTTTCTAAACCCAACCATGATTAAAGCATCGGAAGCATTTTGGGAAGTTTGATGCCCAAGGCCCTAATAACAAATAGCAGCTGGAATGAAAGACATTTGCAGTCTAAGGAACTCAGAGATCAGAGACCTTGTTGCACTCCAGGGTTCTTCTGGCTTCCTCTCTGCTTCTCTGGGTAATAACTAGTCATGCCAACTTGGAATTTTGTTTATTATAATTATTTTTTCCACCCAACATGAATATTGAAATCATTTTTTTTCAACTTGGGGAATTGTAGTTCAGTACAGGTGAATCTAGCAACTTTTCTGGCTTCCAGTTGAAACCAGTTAAAGGAAGGAAGAAACTATGTCTGGTTTGGTCACTGTTTTGTCAGTGGTCCCTAATGAATAAATATATGATTGATGAGTGCTGTTTTTAAATAAATAAACAATGATTGATGTTTAATAGTAATAAGATGGAGCATAACCAGAGAACCGCACAAAGGGCACATGATGGGGAGTTAGGAGAACAAAGTGGATGTATATATGATCCTTTGCCTTCTGAGATAACAGACATACGTGTGTGTATGTGTGTGTGTGTGTGTGTGTGTGTGTGTGTGTGTGTGTGTGTAATTTGCTTCAAAACAAGAATCAAACCTCATAGCAATCTTTAAAAATCTGTGTCAGGGCTATTCCTAAGTATCTCTTGAACATGGAATGTTAGCATGCTGTCTTTCATGGCATGATGTGCTTAGTGCTTGATGTTATCAAATGGATGTTAAAGCAGAGAGCTCCCTAATGTCCTTATTTTACAGAATTGCAATTAAGTTTTCTTACTAGGAAAAACATTACGAGTCCTGTATGACAAAAAAGATACAACTTAATGATTACTTGTTATCATAACGGCTTTGATAAACATATAATAAGCATTTAATTATTTAAGGTCTTTATGACTTTGGAAATGGGACTGATTCCAAGCTCCCTGGTTTAACATACAAAGTCTGTTTTTCCTGACTATCTTGCTAATGCATGTCAGTATCATTTCTATCCCAAACTTCCTTTTCTTAGCTTTTCCAGGTGTTCCCTTCTTACCTGATAAAACCTTGCTAATGCTTTAAAGCCCAAGGTGAGTGTTATCAGTTCCTATACAGAGCATCCTCTTTATTTTTGCCATCTGCAGTTTTCATCACCTCCCTTGTTCTGTTTCTGTTGTCGCCACCATCTCACTCTGTATTTTGCTAACCTATCTTGCTTCTCTATCAGCTCATGATCTCTCTGATGGCAGGAACTATTTGTGGTTTCACTGTAGTCCCTCCAGACCAGGAATATTGCTGAAAGGCAGCAAGTGTTGAGATGAATAAATTGCTAAGTGGCTGAACAATGTTCTACATAAAGTTCTCTCTCTCTCCCTCTCTTTCTCCCTTCTAACCTCTCTCTCTTTCCCCACAACCCCTCATCATTGTAGCAAACACATGAAACACAAGATCTTAACACAGGCTGGGAAAAGACCCTACCATGAGCTATATCCCTAATTCCAAGATGTCCTCTCTTACTCAGAAGACTACCCAAGTACACAAAGCAGGATACCAAAAGAGAAATTCATAAAGAAGCCTGTTTATGATGGACTACACCTACGATCTCAATCGATTGAGTCCGGAGGATCATGAGCTCAAGAATAGGCTATGCTACATAGTAAGACACTGTCTCAGTGAAAGGGACTAAAACAAACAAAACACCTGCAAAGTAAATGAAACTAATAAACAGAAAAACAACAAGCCATGAGCACTGACTCCTAGCGCAGGGTGGTTGTTTATTGCATGCACATTCCCAGAAAATCTAAGTTGTTTTCACTTCATATTAAGTAACATATTACTCTAACACTTTATTTTCTCAATTATTCTTACCTTATACCTTTTTAAGAGCAAGTTTCAGTTCACAGAAAACAAATAAAATCTGGGTAAAACTTCTCATCATTCTAAGTGAAAGGACTCTCCTCCCACATAGCTGTTCTATTTGATATGCAGAAAAACAACCTGTGAAGTAGTACCTTAACACTGAGAAAGTTTGTAGAGTTATGTAGTTTAATCCCTACAGACAAGATCTCCATTACAAGCCAACGTTATCCTTTAAGAGAAAAGTGTGTTCTCTATACCTGTATTTGTGAGTATGCGTTTGAACTATAAGATCAGCCTCCATAAATATATCTCTCTGTTCTTTTCCACGCAATGTGTATTCTGTTTGTTCAAGCCCAGAGCTAAGACATAAAAGGATGCTTTCTCAAGGGACTAAATATTAGAATGTCATACCTCTAAATGCGCACAGCATTCCATCTGCCAAAAACAGAAGCAAATATCTGAATATGTGGTTTCATTTCATGGTTAATAACATTTCATAGTTCCTAGTCTACCCTCCCACAACAGGACTGATTCCACAGATAGAAGAAACTATTAAAATGCCATTAGCATAACAGAAGATGTACAGGGGTGCAGTGCACACTGGATTCCATGCTGAGAATCTAGTTTACAGTCTGTGGAAATTCTTCCTTTGGTCCCCTGGAACATTTTCTTTGACTCACAAAATGTCAGAAAAGAATGATGTGGAAAAACCAAGATCTAAGGTCAAGAATTTATATGACCACAGAGGAGTGGGAGATGAAAGGAGAGAAGATATGCATGTGACATTTCCAGAAAAAAAATTATCCAGATTTAAATCTGAATTTTGTGTAATTTTATTTTCTGTCAGGTATTTTTATTCTTTGACAGTTTTATCCAGGTCTATAATACATTTCAGCCATGCTCACCTCCTGTTCCCCTCTCTTGTCCTCTTTAGTCTCCCACTGAAATCCTTTCCTGCCCTCCTACTTCCTTGTCTTTCTGTGTATGACTCACTGAGTTTAATTAGAGCAGCTTCCATAGCCAAGGATGGGAGTTTATTTGCTGGTTATCAATGGTGAAATCACCATAAAAAATGCCACCCTTCACTCAACAAACTTTAGTTGCCAATAGACTCTCAGGGAGGGGTGTGACTTCCTGATGTTGATGGGCTGAATCTTGTGCAGATCTTTTGAAGCTACAACTGCTATGAGTTCATTTGCATAATGGACATGCCATGCCAGAAAGATGTCCTTTTGGTATACATCTTCTCATTCTATGGCTCTTCCATAAAATCTTTAAATTTTATTTTATTTTATTTTACAATACCATTCAGTTCTACATATCAGCCACGGATTCCCTTGTTCTCCCCCTTCCCGCCACCCTCCCCATCCCCCCAGCCCACCCCCTATTCGCACCTCCTCCAGGGCAAAGCCTCCCCCAAGGACTGAGATCAACCTGGTAGACTCAGTCCAGGCAGGGCCAGTCCCCTCCTCCCAGGCCCAGCCAAGCGACCCTGCATAAGCCCCAGGTTCCAAACAGCCAACTCATGCAATGAGCACAGGACCCGGTCCCACTGCCTGATTGCCTCCCAAACAGTTCAAGCCAATCAACTGTCTCACCCATTCAGAGGGCCTGATCCAGTTGGGGGCCCCTCAGCCATTGGTTCACAGTTCATGTGTTTCCATTCATTTGGCTATTTGTCCCTGTGCTTTATCCAACCTTGGTCTCAACAATTCTCACTCATATAGACCCTCCTCTTTCTCGCCAATTGGACTCCCCTGGAGTCTAGCCGCAGAGATCCACAGCTCTTCCATTTTTTACTCCTGATCTTCCAAGACGTGCCCTGAAGTTTCAGAAGGGTGATGTGGATGCTCCATTCATGTCTGAATTTAATATAATTTTCTAGGTAGATAGTTTGTCATTGGGAGAGGAACAAGGAGAGTTGAGTAAAGCTATTAGCCACCCAGAGAGGAGAAGCAAAGTGAGAATAGTAGAACAAATGTTTGGAGTACCATCCACTGCTTAAAGTCAGAGATAATTATATATGGCTAAGGGATTCAGAGGACCACAGGTCAAACAAAGCCATCGTATCACTACTATAAGACATTATTTGCCTTCACTCCCATTTATTTAAGTGAACCTGTAACATTTCCAAGAGATACAGAAAAGATGGAACACAGAAGATGTGAGAATTCAACTATCTTCTATTAGAACAGACATTAGAGGTATGATGAAACATACAAAACAGCTGTAAAGAAAGCATTAATAGCTTTTATACAATATGATGTATACTATATACTATCCATTATTTCCAATTAAATATGTATTTCTAGTATTTCCCATTTTAAAATT
>CABHPR010040710.1:0-23177 GCA_902168415.1 Peromyscus melanophrys
GAAAGAAAGTCACCTCTCCCCAAGCAGGCAATTTCAAGATAAAATGGGAGATCATTTTGGCTCCTTGGATATTTCTCTGCACAGTGTTATAGGTGCCAGGAGAAGGAAGGAGGCTGGGAAAATCACGAGGCTGCAATGTTAGTTTCTGACAGGATTTCCAAGTTTAGGGTAGCCAGGCCACATTGTGAAGCAAATTAAATGTCCATGCAAAATATGCTACTGTGCGCAGTCCTGTGGCTGAGAATTTAAATGCACCAAAGTCAAGAGATTCAAAATGATGGTTCCCACAGCAACTATAACTCAGTTCTCTGGTGAATATAAAATTAACTTTATTGCAAAACATGCTGTTCAATTTACGCCTTAATCTAGTCATGGCAGAGTTACAGTTGCTGTGAGAACGCTAACTCTGAATTGTTTTGAATAATTAATTTAATGAAAAGTTGGTGGAAATGTGAACTCTGATAGAAAAGTCAACTGAAATTTAGGCAAGTTGGCCAATTGTGCCAATATGGAGTGGCATCGGGTCAGTCATAGAATCTGGAATTACTTGGTGCACTCTTTGGCCTAGGGACACTGGTCAAGGTAATGGGGCATTGTCCTTAATCCCCAAAGGCACACTCTTGCAAGGGACGACTTTACCAACAGGTGATCGCATTGCTGGACTCCAAAGAAACCCTGTTGTTGCTGCTCCTACCTGGGGACAAAGCAAGTGATCAAAATATGCAATGATCACACATGGTCAGTGGGATTTGGAGCTCAGCTGCCCTTTTCTTGGACCATTCGGCTATCTACCTATGGCTTCATTTTTGTGAGCCAGCTCTCTTTTGTGTAAAATGAGGGTGCTAATAATAACCTCCCAATGTCAACACGAAGGTTAGAAGGGGGAAGGCATGGCAAAGAACTTAGCAGTACCTGGCAAACTTTGTGTTAAGTGCTCAGTAACGGTTAGCTGGAGATATCTAGAAAGAGTTGGTAGATAAAAAAACAGTGACAAAACCAATTATTTGGCCTGTCAGGTTCTTTTACTCCAGATGGGATTGGCATAAAGCTAAGCTGGCAAAGGGGACCTAAAAACAGAAGCAGAAGGAGGCAGAAAGTGTCCCCATCGATAGTGCATCTTTCTTGAAGTCACTGAGGCCACTCCCTCTGAAGTTCTAGAAACAACCTCTTCTACCGGATTCAAAGCTTTTGACTTCTTTTTTTTTATTAGCTCCTCCCCTCTTTTTAGATGTTCCTTCTAATCCCTCTCTTTATTGTGAGATATTCATGTCATTGATTGGCAGACGTACTGGATGACATACTGCATACATGTCTAATATATAATAGAGTTGAGTTGTTTCTACCGTCTTCCGAAGCATTTTTCACTGTTGGAAGTGATACTACCCCCATTGTAAATGTATACTCTAGACCATAGATAAGAAAGTCCTCTGTTCAAGCCTGAATGCCCCTCAAACTCAGGAGGAACCCTGGATCCACACAGTGCGTCCTTTTGGTGGCCTACCTTTGAAGCAAGCTCTGTACTTCCAATAAGTGGATGATTTTGGCAGCTGAGAAACAATATTTTTGAAGCTACTCATTGACTTCTCCCTATTCTCTCCCTAGCTATTCTCCTACATACAATGTGGGTTTTCTTTCTCCCTGTCTTAAGTGAATCAGATGCTGGGCAAGGGGGAAGGGCATGTTCCCAGGGAATTTTAAGGCTGGCCAGCAATCCCTGAACACCTGCTATGATCCAGGCTCCAAGGCAAGGGATAATTTAGTACCACCTCCCTAAGAATCTATATTGTACTGCTAGGGTTGGCCAAACTAAAGGAACTGATTTCTGCCAGAGGTATTGTCAAGGTTTTGACAGAAAGGGACAAAGTCACAGACTATGAAGGAAGAGAAATTCAATGGCAATGCTCTGGCAGTGTGTGCTTTTAGCTTGGGAAGTCATCCTGGCTTGGCTCGACAGGCCCTCTTTATGTACCAGCTTCACACTGTTTGCAAGGCCTCTGCCTCCTTCCCCACAAAGTCTTGGCTTGTGGCTTTCTGCCTTGCTGTGATCGGTGTCAGTAACATTTTAATGGCTCCTAAAAGACTTGACTTTATCACACCACCATCGTTTGTTTTCACTGCTCAGAAAATATTTTAAAGCTATATTACTTAGTGTAACCTAATCTCACTGGAGATGGAAGAGAAATTTGAATGTAGAGTTAAGGGTACCCTCAGAGCACAGAGCTCATTTACAGGCAATGGAAAGAGACTGCCTGGTCTCATTAGGTGCTTGGCTCATGTGGAATTTCACCCCTGTTTTGCCCGCAACCCTCGAGGCTCATGGTGGGAACCTCATCAGCCAAAACTCCCCCGTGATTCCTCTGTCTGTCTGGGACTTGTCGAGTATACTGCTTTGACTTCAGGAGACAAGTTCATCAGTTCATCTGAAGGCTGGTGGACTTGAACCAGCATTCTCTTTCCAACTGTCTGAAAACTGGCTTTGGCCGATTTGGCTGCACTGGGTAACCGGTTTCACTGACCTTACACTTTTCTAGGATGTAGGCACCCCCAGTTGGTGACAGAGGGGTCCCCATCACAATGCCTGATTGCTGCATGGATGGATGTAAAATTATCAAATATGGTGGATGCATTATAACCTTGAGAGGCTTCATGGAGGAGGGCATGGAACAGTGGCTCACCAGGTAGAGTCTGAGGAGCTTACATTCCAAAAGTGCAAGCTGATGGCTCCCAAGGCAGCAAAAGGGTAATTTCTTGATACACTCCTGTCTATAAAGACATGGATATTTTTCCATCCCTATATGTTTTGATTTACTGGGGGAAAGATAATAATACTTCATGCTTGATTCTGGAAGCCTAATATTATTCCCCGTGGATCTTGAATGTTTTCATCCCCTCTGTCTCTGAGGAAGAGTGTCCTGACTGGAGGGATCAGATGGAAAGCAGGTGGATATGTCAGCCTTTGTAGTTCCAGTGAGTCTAGTACCTCCCCAACACATGCATTCCGAATGGCCAGGTGTCCCCTGGTTCTGCACCTGCTTCTGAAGGATGCTGATGGCATGCCTGCATGCAGAGGATGTGGATGATTATAGTAGAGTATCATGCTGGGAGTGCTTCCCAGGAACCAGTGGCCTGATCGGAGACAATTTGGAAGGAAGAGCAAGCAATCTAGAAAATGTAGAGTACTTGTGCTGCGCTGTCCCGGGGAAAATTATCAACAGGTTTACACTGCTGAACTGGAGTCTTCTCCTTGGGTCACTCCTGCAAAGCCCAAGGAATTCCCCTCAGTAGAGAAGACAGAGCGCAGAGGCCCAGGAAGCAGAGGGGAGAGGGCAGGACAGGGGACTGTGTAGCAAAGCCTTGATCACAGCCATGGAGGGAAAATAATGGCTGTGGAAGAACTCCAGTCCTCTTGGGACAGCCTGATTTTCCTGGCTGCTCTATCCAAGGCAACTCAGGAAGGGGAGGGATCCTGGTCCTGGCCTCTACTGTACCTCTTGGGCCCTTATGCCTAATTTTCGTGGTTACTTCTGTTAATCCCCTGTAGCTGAAGAGAAGGCATGCATTGCCAGGTCTGTAAGGGAAAGACTTCAGAGGTGTCATTCTACTAGTCTAACGAAGAGAAAGAGACACAGAGGACCCAAGAAGCACAGATTATAAGGCTCCTTCAGTAGGACACAGTTGTCTAGAACCCCGTAGTATCCCAAGTGGAAGTTCTAGGTCTCGAACACTCAAAAGAGTAGCGTTGAGAACATGGCCTCAGACCGATGACAAGTGCAGAGACGTGCTGCAATGGGTGCGGATGTACCATGCTGGGTCTGCTGAGCAGTCAGGTGGGCACACACACACGCATGCACACACAGACATGTACACACTCATACGCACGACAGGAATCAGGCACTGGCTTGTCTTGTCTGTGTTTATTGTTGGAATTTGGAGCTGGCTGTCTACTGGAATAGATGGGAAGAAGCTAAGAAGCCAAAGACGGTGGCAGAGGGGGGTGACCATGAGAAGCCCTGCTCACGGTTCTTGAATGCTATCTTGGCCAATGGTTTAGACCATAGATTTGAACCAGTGAGTCAACCTAGCTAGTCTTGTGTAAAATACTTCTTGTTGCTGATCACTGTGTGTTTGGGGGCTGCTGCTTGCTGTGAGGTGCACTGAGGCAACACAAAGTCTTTTGAGCTCCTTGGAGAAAATTCACCATGTAAGTACAAATTACCACCATTATACCATGGGCATGAGACTTGCATCAGCTTAAACCAATCACCAAGGATGGCTGGAGTATCAAACAAAAGCAGCCAAAGCTGTCCCAGTCTCAATCCAGGTAAATGGTGTTTCCTAATTTCCATTACCCCTGCTTTAGAGGCAAAGGTCAGGGCCATAGAAGAGCGCGCCATTGGTCCCCCAGTCTTATTTGAATGGCTTGAACAGCACTGATTTTTTTTCCCCCTCAATATTGGAAAATTGGGAGAATAGTCACAATCATCTTGCCTTTTGGCAACTGTTGAAAAACTAGCCTTTTTAGAAAAAAAAAAAACAAACCAAAAACAAACCAAAAAAACGAGGCTTGCGTGTCTACATGGCAACACACAGTTGGAGCTGGCTCCTGCTTGCCCCCCACAGCTTGGACATCCATTAGTCACTTCCTGTCCTTGTGCTCACTCTCTGTTTACTGTGCTCACTTACTTTTACACTTGCCTCATGTCCGTGGGGCTATCTGCGTTTTTATTTCCTTCTACTGGTTATGCCCTCCCTTCGCTTCTCTAAGTCAACAAAGATCCTGAATTCATTGTGCCCTCATTATGCAAATCTAGGCCAGCTCCCCTTACAGAGGAAAGATCTGCCCAACCACCCCTTACCAAGGGAGAGATGAGAAGAGCGGGGTTTCTCTCCTTCTCCCCGCCCTCGTCAGTAATTCCACCCTAAAGTTCTCTTATTCCGAGCTGTCCAGGCAGTAATCCAACTAAATTAGATCATAAGCATTTGAAAGTTTTCATACTAAATAAAAATATAGATATAGCTAAGAGAAGACGAGATTTAATTAATGAGTGTTATTTAACAGAACAAGTTGTACCATATATGGAGGATTAAGAGATAAAAAAGGATAGGAGGGAAGCATCAGATTTTAATGAGTTGCCATCTTTGCTCCCTCTAGCTGAGCTTCCTCCATTGAGGAAATATTAACACTTACTAGGGAATCATCTGCACGCATGTACACGGTGGCTACCCGGTTTTCCGTGACGCAGCAGCACTGGGGTGCAAACGAATTCCAACCTGTCTTCAAAATTCAAGGCTTCCATCCCTACATTGGTGGATCTCTTAGGGAAGCCACAGGCAAAGTTCAGTACTGAAGAATACATTAAAAATTATTGCCAGAAATACCAGGAAAGGGATCTTGGGCTAGAATGCAGTGACGTCTTGGGTGGGAAAAATGACAGGTGAGGTCTGAGGTACTGTGGTCTGTCACTTGCTCCTTTGTGAACCATTCTTGGTGTTTGCTACCCTGGAGATATTGACAGAGTGAGGTCTTTTGTGTCACACTTTGTATAGTACTGAATACATTAGGTACCCAATAAATGCTGGATATACTTATCACAACTCAGCTCAAACTAGACATGGGAAGTATGGACATTAGACTCGGCATGTGCTGTACACGGATGGTTTCTTGTCAATGCTTATATTCATGGTCTTGCACATGGTGGTGGGATTCTTGGTGTATCCCTGTCTCTTACCATTGACTTTTGCTATGGGTGTTTGCTTTACTTAAAGGACTGGAACCATGTGACCCATAGAGCTCCTCTTGGGACAGTGAAACAGGAGAAGGCTGCAGACATCCATGTTAACACCTCAGGTTTAGCTCTGAGGACCTTTTGGTGGGATACTAGGCCTCTATCCATGCACAGTTGTTTGCTATCTTTGCTGGTCTCAGCTGTGTACTTTTTGAAGACATATTTAGGAAGCTGAGATAAAGGTATGAAGGTATGGTATCAATAATTTTTAAGGTAATGTTTATGGAATACCAAGCACTATGTTATGCATTTCTTAACAAATTAAGTCTCCCTAACAGCAGGATGGAACCATTAATATCCCCAACTTACAGATGAGAAGAATCAAAGCTCATTCAAAATACATTACTTGTAAAAAGTCATCCAAGTGGCATATAACAGGGACTGGTTTTGGAGCCAGGCCTGTTTGATGGCAATGTTTATGCACATCCCCTACACCTCCCCAACCTCTGAACTCACAAATAATGACAATAGCAAAGTGTTGCTCATGAGTGCTAACAGCAGAGAGGAAGATGTTACAGTCTACAACCTGAATGTGTGAGATAGTGACAGTTTGCAGTGGGTTCACCTAGGTGTTATGCATTTCAAATGGTTTAATTCTGGGTCAACTGTTTCCTGTGCTAGATTTCTCTGTGCTACAGATGCATTTCCTTTATCAGCCCCCCATAGAGCCAGCAAGTGAATGGACACAGATCTTTCTTGGCCCCATTATATGGAAATCAAAAGTTAATTCAGTTCCTATTCAAAGGAGGGTGAGAAGCTGGTAGCAATATGCTTAAGGGATGCAAGTTGACCTGCCCGCATCCTCGGGTTTAATAGGAAAAAACTAGTTTCTCATATCCCCTCCAGTATCTTCACTGGCGTTCCCCTGCTCAGGGAAATTGCAATAATCAGTGCTAGCTGGCTGCCTGGGCTCATGCACACCCAGAGCAGAGAACCAGCCTCAGGGCCACGCAGCCGGGGCACTCTCCACAAGGCACAAGCCACACTTTGACTTCCATGTTCCTGCAGAGAGAGTGTGTTTTGGATGCATGCGTGGTTTGATAACTTATTGGAACAAAATCGGGCACAAACATTTCCTCTGTGCTTTCAAGTTGATGTTTTTATAATCTCTCAGACTCCCCACCCCCTGGCATTGTTTCTAGACACCTACTCAGGGCTGTCTGGCAATCCCTTTTGAAGTTAAAACATAATTTCAAAAATAAAGAAATGCAATTCACACTTATCAGAGCCCATCACTTGCATACAGCTTTAGACAGATGACCTCCTGGGCCAAGCTTTAACCAACTCCATTGCCAATGGGACTAGGTATTACTGCTGCTAAGTTAGGGATTTTTTCAGCCCAGGATTCTTAGTTCTTTAAATTGTCTAAGACAGTGCTTTTATGAAACTTTTTTCTTTTTCTTTTCTTTTCTTTTTTTTTTAGCATAGGCCATCCTTCCTTAGAATGGTGTTTAGGGGATGTATGGTTTGAACTGCATAGTGCTAGGTCTGATATATGTTAGGATAAGTAGCTTGAAAGACCTGGCCAGAAACTGCTCAGAATCTGGGGTCTAGTAGATGTGTAGGCACCCTCTACTTCTTTCCAACTATGTTTAGAATAAAAGAGAGATCCCAGGGACACGTTCATATGCAGCTTTTTTTTCTGGCTGAAAATAGAAGCAACCATTAGCTGAGATGAAGGGAGTTGGGTTGTGGGGAGGCTCTTGACTGTGTCTAAACTGACATTCAGAGACTGGCAGTGTTTAAAGAATTTGCAATCATCTTTCGTTACGTGTTTTGCTTCTGGGACACATCTGAAGATGACCGAAAATGAGGATATAAATGGGACTCCACGGTGTTTGTTCTATACCTACCCTGGGGTGAAACCTTGAGACACAGGAGAGATGTAGTTTGCACTTGATATTTGCTGTCGCAGGGAATCAACCACATCTAAGGCAGAAATGAAGGACTATTCTCACAAAGGAACTTAGGGCCAGCTGCTAAGGTTGCAGAGTGTTTACCGTGTAAGTGCAGTAGGAGTTCATAGTGGGCCCTACGGGTGTGGCTGGGACTGAAGATACCTGGCTTCCCACAGCATGGAGCCTGGGAGGCAGTGCTGTATGATGTCCTGGAGGAAGATATTGTAGGCAATCGGTTTCTATGAAGGGACAGAACTTGAAAAATCTGGAAAGGTTAGATACACACATGTGCGGCTCCCTTGGAACTTCAGAAACCCCTGGTGGTGTCAGCAGGGAGTGAACTTTGTAGTTGGGATGAGCCATGAACTTGGACAGGTGATGTAACTGATATAAATAGTTCCTAATGTGTGAAGTAGGTTTGTGCTATTCAGACAACTTGGGTCTACCAGTCTTACAATAAATGTAAGAAGGATAAAAGATTCTCCTCCACCCTCTTACAGTTTGAAAAGGTTTCCTGTCGCCACCAGCCTTGTGTTGACTATTATCCCAGCCCTCTTGGCAAAGCATGCCAATCTCTGCTGAACTGACCTTTGCACCTGACGCCTGTCGGCCCAGGGAGTCAACCGCATCTCTAGGGAGCTGAGAACAGAAAGAAAGCAATGCCATCGTAGACCAAAGTGGAGGCCCTCTGGAGAATTCTTTGGTTACTGCCACGGGAGAAGTGTGGACTTTCCATTCAGGGTTATAATAATCAGAGAAATATTGCCTGGTAGCTTTTAATTAAACTATAGATGCCTCGTCCTATCACCAAGGAGCAAACGGGCCTCTCTTCCTGATTACAATGAAAATATGTGTGTTTTTTTTTTAAACAAACACTTTACTTAAACTACGGATTTTTTTAATTAGAAGAAAGATTAACTAAATGAATTTTCTCTTGTAATTTAATCCATTCTAATTATCTTGAGACTGTTTATGATGAAATACTTAAAATTTTGCCTAGCTGCAAAATTCACGAATGAAAAACCTCCCAGCTAGCCTATGGTATGGGTGCCTCTTGCAGCTCTGTTTATAATGGCTCCCAGAAGCACATGATGGAAAGGATGGAGGCAAGTGCATCTCAATCGTGACTGGGATGTGTTCAAGATGGTAGCACCTTATTTTCCAAAGGCAATAAAGATGATCTTTTAAAAATACTTATTTTATTATTTGAATTGTATGTATGTGTGTGAGAGTGGGGTTGGGGGCATGCGTGCATGGGAGTGTAAGTGCTCCTATAAACTAGATGCATCAGATCCCCCTGGGGTTGGAGTTCTAGGAGGACGTGAGTCACAGGACATGAATGCTGGGAACCAAATTTGGGTATTCTGGAAGAGCAGGACATGCTCTAAAATGCTGAGCCATCTCTCCAGCCCAGTACAATCTTTTTAATGTCTTAATGACACCCATTACTTTGTAAGTGACTATATGTGGAAAGGCAATCGCTTTAAACACAGCTTATGAAATAGAATGCTATGAAGGGAGAGAGGATTACTAAGATTGAATCCTATTAGACAAGCAACTTGGGAGGAAAGGCAAAATCTGTTTCTGACACGAACATCTGGGGTATCCTTCTGATAACTACAGAGATTTTCCAGATGTTGCACATGGGGCATGCTTGATTCCAAGGAATCAAGAAACTGCAGTGAGTTAGGAAGGAGGGTGATTGTGAAGGTTATTGGGTTGAGTGGGGACAGAGAATCAATGAGAGTTTTGGTCTTTCTAGAGGGTGTCCTTGTTACTTGGTAGAGTCAAAACTGGAACTACTGGATTACTCTTGATTTACAGAACCTGGGAAAGTAAAATTGTGCTACCCAGAGTTGTGATGCATAAGGAAGGAATACACAAAAGAGAGACCAAGATATGTTCTAAGTGATGCTGACTCCTGACATCCTCCACCCAGGAAAAGGTGGATCCCCGCCCCCTCCTTTTTTTCCTCCCACAATGGTGGGAATCAAATCCTGGGTTTTAGGTATATTAGGCAAGTGCCCTGTCACTGAGGTATGTCCCAGCTGATCAGACTCCCTCTTAATGCAGACCATGACATCTTGCCACACTCCTCAATGGCATGCCTGTGGTCTCCAGTTAGAGGAACACTGGCTTCAAAGAACAGAATATTCTTCTATTCAGGAGTAACAATTTCTAAATTATACCTCAAAGAAGTTTCTTCCTTTGAAAGATCTTTATTATAAAGATAAAACCTAGAATTAAAATAAATTCATACTTGGTTCTCTGGGAACACCTGTCTCAGAGTTTGAGAACCTTTGGCCCAAAGTTGCAAACCTCAATTTTACAACATGGTTCTATTAGCATAAATATTTGATTCTATGAATCATTGGACTCTTTGATAAGATGAATAGGTTCAATCCCGGCTGAGAGATGAAATTCTGGTTTTGCAACGAGAACGAGTGTGGGAAGCCAGCTTTACCCAGGGTATTCTCGAGGAGAGAGGGACGAGAAACTTGCAGAGAGAAAGATAGCAGAGATTGAGACAGACAGAAACACAGGGTAGCTTCGGGAGGACCTGGATCAATATCCACCAGCCCCTCTGGCTCTTCAAAAGGACTTTTTATAACAATACCAAGGGGTGGGGCAAAAGACTTCCCCCTTGCTAGATCAAAGCATACCGCATAGCCCAAGTGCTGACCCTTCCACATACCTGGTAACTATGCCCATGGTCAAGCCATCCCCTTATGAGCCCTGCTGGGTAAAGCAAGCTCAGATATCACTAGGAAACCTCTGTGGGCCCCCACAAATGAGGTGTAGAACAAACCTTTGTTTGGAGAACAGATGGAGGGGGTGTTGGTTATGATATGTCACTAACTTCTTGATGGGTTTGGAGGAAGATTTGTGGAAGGGTAGCTAAAGATGGGAGAATCAGAATCCTTCCTTGCCCTTTAATTTATGTTACATAGGTGCTAGGCAACCGTAGCAGTCATGATGACTTTAGCTCATGTCCATAGGGCTCTAACATCAGACTGAGCACAGTGTCACACACACTTTTCATCCAGCCCAAGGAAGGATGTGCAATTAGACAGACAATGAAACAGAGGCCCATCATAGCTAAGAGCTGCCAGGATTTGAGTGTAAGCAGGCCTACACAAAAGCCATGTCCTTCAGCACTTCCTTAGTAAGCTTTCATTTCTCCCAGTCCAGGGAAAATAGGAGGAGACAGATGGACTTCTGCTTTAATATTTTCTATTAGAATACAAATATAAATGGATGAAGTGGGGGATAACTTTTCATCATAGGCAAGGAAACACCCCAACATCCACAGAGATAGATTCCCAGGTAAACTGGGTATGAACAGGAACCAAGGGGAGCAGATGAATGAAGAACTGTTAACCAAAAGCACCTTTCACTACTCTCCATGCTTCAATTGCATGCCATCAGATGGGGCAACACTCATGGAGTCTAATCCTTTAATGCAAGCTCTTTTGTGTATGTTATGGGAATATATATTGAAAACCTGCCTTACAGCAGAGAAAAGGGCTTGATTGCATTTGAGTGGCCCATTCACACAAGTCTGTATCACATGCAATAAACCCTGGAAATGGACGGGTCCTTAGAGATCATCTTATTCAAGTATATTCTAAAGTCAGTCAATCACACAGTGCATTTGTGATATTTGCAATATCTGCACTGTTATTTACTTAATATTTTTCTTTAAATTTACTCAGGCCTAATATCGCTACCTACTATCAGCACATCCCTAAGCAATAACACCCATGTAATCAGAGGTTTGATGTGGTAGTTATATTTTCCTGATACTTATTCTTAAGAGCTTCATATAACTATCCAACAAAATATATTTGCACCCAAATGGACAGCATCTTGTGTTTGGATACAATGTCCTAGGAAGCAACTACATGGTCTAACATCTATGATATCACTAAGTGAGGAGAACAATTGAACTCTATTATAATCTATGGGGCCACCATCATATATACATCTCTTGTTAATTACAGTTTCATTGTGTCACTGATGAAACATTTCCTGCATGAAGACACCGAGGTTAGAGACTTTTGGTGACATGTTCTAGGGTGCATGAACTATGTTTGTCACAGTCAAGACTAGAATACAGATGTCCCCTTCACTGGCCAATGCATTTTCCATGATGCCATAAGGAATGAGTTATGAGAGAGAGATCTATCATAAAGAGATCCAGGAATTCAACTCACGAGGCCTGTCTTTCGCTTTCCTTTCAAAGTCTTGAGGTGTTAGTGCAGGTGTGCTGTCTTTAGTGTACGTGGTTAGAGATCCAAGACTCGCAGACTTGATTCTTTTTAAAACTCAGCTGCTGAGTACCCAGCACATACTAGGACAGTTTATTCTACCTTTTCAACAGATCTTATATGTGTTTGCTTTTGGGTGTGCAGTCTTTCTGCTGAAACTATTCCTGATGGGCTTATGCCCTGAGAGTGAACCATATTCAGTTCTTTCTTTGTGTGAAGTCTTGTATCTTTCATCAGTGACACAATGAAATTGGATTAACAATATGATGGTGGTCCCATGGGTTACAATAGAGTTCAATTGTTCTCCTCACTTAGTGACATCATAGATGTTCATGAGTCATATGTGTGTGGTGATGCTAGAGTAAGCAAACCCACTATTCTGTCATTGGAATAGAAGTATAATAACTCTTATAATTTTGAATAGTACACAGTCCTTGGTAATAAATGCCACTGTTACTGGTTTATACATTTTTGTTACTGTGAAGCATGTTCCCACTTATTAAAACTGTTCACCATAGCCGGGCGGTGGTGGCGCACGCCTTTAATCCCAGCACTCGGGAGGCAGAGGCAGGCGGATCTCTGTGAGTTCAAGGCCAGCCTGGGCTACCAAGTGAGCTCCAGGAAAGGCGCAAAGCTACACAGAGAAACCCTGTCTCGAAAAACCAAAAAAAACAAAACAAAACAAAACAAAAAAAAAAACTGTTCACCATAAACGATGTTTTGTAGGCAGCCATATCTCTAGCTTTCCATAGCTTTCAGTTGCATTAGGAGGCCATATTGAATGACTGACCTAGATCATCTAAGTTTGCACAAGAACTCTATCATGCATTGACAAAGTCATCTAACCATGCAGTTCTTGGATCATGTCCCTACTACTATGACATACATACTATTTTTGATGGGTCTGTACCTGCTACTCCTGACTATAGGCTTAAATCCTGACCACTTCCTCTGAAACTGTCAGGAGGTGGTACAGAGGATGATCTGAGCTTCCCCAGAATCCCTCCCCTCCTCTCTTCTTGATAAGAGGTCATGTCACGATTAGATAGAACCAGATTGCATAGGAAGCACTTCCAGAAATGTTCTTACTGGAAATCGGGACTACCAGGTCATAACGTTAGGATGTTGAAAGCCCTCCTTCAACAGCTAAGAAAGTGAACACTGTCAGAGATGAGAATCTCATCATGTGTAAAGCCATTATTTCTTGTTATTTTATTTTATATTTCCACAGTGACTTGAAAAATGTGTCCCTGCCTCTTCTGCCTCCTACTTCTTATTCTGGGTTTGGATAGAAAACATAGACTTAGGGATCCAGAGTCAAAGAGAATGTCTGAGCATGTGACATTCCTAATGTGTGGTAGAAGGCTTACATCTGGCCAATTTGTGGGGGAGAAATTACTGTTCTAAAAGTTCGCCTATAATAGTAAGAGGTTTAAAGGTTCAGGTTTTTACTAGAAGGAGGAAGAGGAGGAGGACAACGGCCACTATTCTGAAAATAGTTTCATTAAGAACACCTGGAGGATTTGGTTAATTCACCAATCAGATTATCAGCTGCTTTCATGGACATGGTGGTGGAGATGGCTAGAGTCATCTCCGCGTGACCTCACTGTTGTCACAAAAGCTCAATGTCCAAGGATAATAGCTACATTAAAAAAAAGCAGGGGGCGGGGGAGGGGGGAGAGTAATAGCTACATCAGTTTCCCTAACTTGGCTGGAAGGCGGAATGAAATGCGGAGACAGCTGTCTTTGTGTGATGTTGGCTAATTTTAACAGTTGCTTTTCCTCTAAGCTTGTTCCCTATTGTTCTGAGACTTTCTCCCTCCTGGACTGTGACCCTGTCTCCTTCTGATGACAATCACTTAATCAGCACATCTCATTGTCGCCTGGATGGTTTTACCTTGGGTAAAGATTCATTATCCTTATTAACATCTCAAGAAACCTTTTCTTTCCCCAACCAATTAAAGAGGAAAAATAGAAGGGCCCAGTGCAATAGATGGAAAAGAAAACTCTTCTGACATGTGACACCTGCTCAGGTCACTCGGCCCCCTGTGGCCCCGAGAATCAAGTTGTCACAATTCTGAAACATGAGCAGAGGTCAGGACCACAGAGGTAAAATACACAGGTTGGAATAACTGTTGCACGCGCTGCCCAGATCCTCAACAGCTCACCAGCTTTGGAAAGTACCAGTGTTGGTAGACTGAGTCCCCAGACTGTCACTTTGTGTTACTTGGCAGGGAAGGAGGCCTACATCCAGCAGAGGATCACAACAGTGCACTATCCACAGATACCTGCCCTTGTTTTCCTAGCAACAGGGATGGATGCTGGCATCTCCTTGTATTTCCTCAACTGTTCTGCCAGTCAAACACACTAACACCCAGTTCACCTTTTTATTAGGTAAGAAATGCTTATCTGGGTTGACTATAGTTCAGATGATTTGACCTAATAAAAATTCTATAGTTCCATCAAGCTGTGGTGTGATAGCCATTGGCTGGCCTTCTTATGTTAAATCCTTCACATTAATAAGGGGTGGTGGCAGGTGATAGGCAGGTGGCAGTTTATAGGAACAGAAATCCATTTTAAAATCACATTTAAGGAATAAACCTCCTCTAACCACACAATATGCCTTCTGATTTATTCATAGGAATAAACTGCACCTTACCCAAATAATGTTAATGTATTCCAAAGATATACACGAAGTGTGGTGATTTAGATTCAAAGTCTATTCTTATCTATGCAGTTCTATAGATTTTAGACCTTATATTTAACTTGTTAGGAGTGAACGTAAGACTCATCGTTGGGCAGATAATTTAGCTTTTACAGTTAACACCAACACATTATACCTTCGATTCAAATCTGTAGCAATAAAATTGCTAAATTTTAATAATTTAAATTAAATACACTAAATTTCCAAATAAAAATAATTTGGTTACAAATTTGGGAAACGCATTTGACCAAATATGGAGAGCCCCTGGGGCTTCTACTTGAATGGCTTTTGGAAGTCTGTACTTTCAACATCTCTTTCTTTTCTTCCCTCCTCATCTTTATTGCTTCTTCAGTACAATAAATGCAACCTATAAAGGCTCATGTGAATTGTTCACTTGACTATTTGCAAGGACTCCCCTGAGCGCCCACCACCAGCCACCCACCATCCTGCCTTACCCCATTGTTTACTGACCAGTGCCATTTCATTCTTATTTATTTTCTATCTTCAAAACATAGCATTTGAGGCTCTGTGTGGAAAGGACCTAAGTTCTTCTCTTTCCTCCGACTGTCAGTCTCCCTGAGGAGGAGGGCTGATTCTGGGCTTGTAAATTGTGGCATTTACTTTAAATGAAATGACAGGGATGTCTGTTTAAACTAAAAGACTAAAACTCCATGAAGCAGCTCCAGGGGCCAGTAGCTGGAAAGCTTGAGAAGTAATTATGCATGGATGATCCTCTCCTCAGCTTTCCGGTAGTGAATCTCACAACTAAGGGACATTTGCTGTTTTTGAGAAAACACAGAGCAGGAAACATGGAAGAGACAGCACAGGTCCTATTAACGAAGCTGGGGAGCCCTGATTTCTCCCCAGAAAAAACTTTGGCAATCACAGTCTCAACAACTTCCTTAGAACAGACTCTTCCATCACTGGCCATCCTAATTCGGAACCAGGGACTTGCATGTACCAGCATCTCTTCCCTCTTGAAGTGCCACGTTGCGTATAAATTGGCACTTCCTTGACATCCCTCAAGAACTCGTGGGTGTCAGATCACAGAGATGTGAAACGAGCCGAATGCTTCAAGGAGCGGAGACACCCTTTGCTCGGCCATCGCCCCCAAGGGCCCGCTCGCCACAACCTCACTGTCCTCCCTAGAGATCAAAGCTGCCATTGGTCCATTTCTTGTTCAAAGGCTCCAGAGACATCTCGGCTTCTGTGTCTGGTCTTCCCTCACACCTATTCTGTGGGTTCTCCCCCTTTTCCTTTGGCCGTAAGATCTGTCAAGCCACCCTTGGTGGTGTCTCTTCCTCACAAGGACGTCCACCTGCCTTTCTTTTCACCTTCCTCTTCATCTAGTCTTAGGCAATTTTCTCATTTAGAGTTCAATTACTTTTTGTTAAAGGGCCAGATAACAATTAGCTTTATGGGTTTTTATCGTCTATTGTGATTGCTGAATACTGAGGTGTATCTGGCAACTAGCAAGATGCCAAAGAACTGGTGTGGTTGTCCTCTACCAATGCTCTGTGTGTGGACACTGAAATTTGAATTTCATAGAATTGTCAAATGCCAGAAATTTTTTTTTTCTTTTTTGCTGTATTTTTCTATCAAGGCTTCAAAACTGTCAGAAACAGTTCTTTGTTAGCAAGCCATAGAAAAACCTGGAAGCAGGCCAGGTTTATCCCTTTGGCTACAGCTGGCCAGCACCTGCCCTAGGGTCTACCTGCTCTTCCCTCTTGTGAACTATTTCCAGACCAAAAAAAAAAAAAAAAATAGGTTGCAACAGGAGTGAGAGCCAATAGGCCCCATTCTGGAGACACTATCCCTGCCCTTTTCTTCCCAGATAGGGAAAGGTAGAGCCAAAGTTGAAGTGTATGAATTGAGAGATGTGGGATCATTTACTTTAGGGGTGTTGACTGGCAAGAGCTTCTAGAAATAGGGAATAGGGACAACAGAGATATGAGGGTGGGGAGAAATTTTTATTTAAACCGCACCAGGCATGCAGAAGCACATCTAAAACCCCTGAAGAGTGGAAGCCGCTGTACGGACTGTCTTGGTCTTGGGCTGTGCACATCCCTCCCCTGAGAGTCTGGTGAATTGTCCCTCAGCCTCTGCAGGGAGCCTAGATGAGAGTGGCCGCAGGGGATGCAGGACCTGGAGCATCATTGAGAGATTGCAATAACAATTCACTGCCAACAGACTGTCCCAGCAGGGTCCCAGTGCCATGGTCATGGCCCTGATTGGCATGCTGCCCTTCAGATGGCCAATTAGATGGAACGGAGGGAGATCGAATGCAGAATCAGTTCACTTCATCTCTGTTTAACTGCCCGAATGAACAGCATGGGAAACTGAGTCGGATCTCATCAGTCAGCCCTGTGCAAGAGCCTCTCCTTGTCTCTCATTCTAGATGGCCAAGTTGGGCTTTGGGGCTAGGACAGAGGACAGGGGTCCATATTTAGGGTTCAAAACAAAGGTTACTGGAAGTGGGAAGGCAGTTGCTTGGTTGGAACTCCCCTGCAGGGTCTAGTAGGTTATCAAGCCTGGTGTGGAGGAGTCCTACAGCAGACTTAGAAAAGCAACAAAAGCAAAAACTGGAGGGGAAAAGAAGGGGTTCGGTGGATTACCTTGGAATCCTAACTCTCTGAGAGGAAAAAAAGTATCGGCTTCCAATCCTCCATCAAAGAGATAATTAGACACATTCAGAGCAGCCTGTGCTTTCCCGGGCAAAAAGAATGGAAAAACAAATACAAAATGATAAAAACAAAACAAACAAACCAACAAACAAACTCCCAAAAAACAAAACAAAGCAAAACAAAAACAAAACAATGACAAACAACAAAAACAAACAACAAAAAACCCTAAAATAACAAAAAACAAATAACCCACCCAAAACTTCAAAACCATTATGTATTTATGTTTTGGGAGATGGGGTCATAATATATAGTTCGAGTTGGCTTCAAACTAAAGATCCTCCTATTTCAGCTCTTAAATGCTGGGATTATAGAGTGTGCCTCTGTACTGGTCCTTAAAATGGTCACTTTGTAACAAAGAACAGGCCTTTACCATTTTTTTTAAGGGGTGGTAAGCCGGGGAGGTGTTTGAGACAGCGTTTCTCTGTGTAGCCCTGGCTGTCTTAGAACTCACTCTGTAGACCAGGCTGGCCTCCAACTCAGAGATCTGCCTGCTTCTGCCTCCCAAGTGCTGGGACTAAATGTGTGTGCCACCACTTCTGGCTCACAAGTTTTCTTGGTTCAGCAGTTCTTATGTGAGTGGTAGCTGAGTGGAGGATGAAGTGGGCCCGGAGGTGGAGCCATGCACTAGTGGCAGTGACCTTGGGGACGCTCAGGAGTCAACTACTGGGCTGAGTGAGCAAGAAGATGCTTGGGTCTCTGGCAGTTGTGCCTGGCTATCTGAGGACCTGGACGGCTTGTGTACACCAAACACGCCCCCACAAACAGGTTCACAGTGGTACCAGTGCCAGGGATTCTGGGATGCGGCCAACGAGAGCAGGGAACAAGGGCATAGCCATATCAACTGCAGGCACTGACAGTTTCCCATGCGTGTGCATTCCTCCCTCCCCAAGATGAGTGCTTTGGATAAGGTGTCTTATCTGATTGGGTCTCTTCCCACCCCAAAATGCAATTCTGCCAAGAAGGGAAAGGCTTTTTCCAGTGGTGGAGCCTCACTTTCCCCTTTCCCTGACCCCACGGAGATTTGGAGAGGCAGCGGGATGCTGGAGGGCACATGTGTCCCTGAGGGAACAGCCAGTTGCAATGCGCGACCGTCACTATCGATCTACGATTTATGAAAATAAAGCAATATGTGCCTGTTTCGGTGCCTGCCGTTTGCCTACCAATGGTGCAGTGTTCACCATTCCAGCCCTCTCGGCATTCACATTTGCCATCTTTACAGGTCCCGTGCTCAATGCAGCGGGGGTGGCACACGCGCTGGTCACAAGCCGCGCCTGTCCAGCCCTCTTCACAGCGGCAGGCTCCCCCGATGCAGACGCCGTGAGTGCCACAGTCTACTGAGCACACTTCTGGAAGAAAAACAATGATTACAGCTCAACACCACAGCGGGGTGAAGTCCTCCATGGAAGCCAGACCACACACATGGCTCGAGGGCGCGAGCCGGAGCCGGCCTGAGGCCCAGCAGCCATAGCGTCTTTGCAGGTTTGTCTCTCCGTGTTGGTTGGAGAGTCATTTTGCTACTTTACATTTATCTATTTTTTTCTTCATCTAGAGCAGTGGTCCTCAACTTGTGGCTCCTGGGCCAGCAGCATTGCCATCACCTGGGAACTTGTTAGAAATGTAAAGAAATGCAAATCCTTGTGCTCAGGTTGGATCAATAAGATGTGTTGTTGGGAGCTGGACTCACCAATTCACTTTCACAAGCCCTCTGGGTGGTTTGGATACCCACTGGAGTGTGGCAACAGCTCTTCTAGATACTGAGACCACTTGAGAGGAGGTCAGGCAGTGGCTGATGTTTAGCTAAGCTGACCAGGAGGTACACCCCATGCAAAAGAACTATCTGGTGGATTCTGGCTCCCTATTCAGCTGGGAGAGTCTGAACTGACCAAGCCACTGAAGCCTGCTGGGGTCCATGCTGCTCCATTCCTCACAATGCCTGTAGACCTACAGGTTCCCCAGTTCAGCACTCTGCGGCAAAGATAACCACTGTAAATTACGCTGCACTTGCACAGCCTCTTTCTCAAAGGAGCTCAAAGTCTTTTGTGGGGGAGTGGGGGAGGAGACAGACAGACAGATATTCACGCTGGCGTTCCAAACCTATCACGCGAGGACAAGCACGTGCCAGACATTCATCCTTACAACAGCCCACTGAGGGAGGCATGGCTTGTCATGCCAAGTGAAGGGAAACCAGAGCGGGATGGGCAGTGACTTGCTCAAAGTCACAGCATGTCTGCAGTACAACTGGGACTTGGGGCTAGGACTCTGCATCTCCCCCATCCTCTGCAGAACTTTGCCAGGACCACCAGCAGATGAAGCCAGAGGTGAGCAGGCCGACTCCCTTCCTTTTATTTTTTGGAATGAAAGATTCATTACTTTCCTCATTGCAGGCAAAGCTTCACATCTCTTCCCTTTATGATTGTCACGGCAAGCTGACAAGCTGTCTCAGCACCCTGAGGAAGGGGGCGACATGATGATGGCTTGCTTGGATAGGCACTCGTCAGTGAACAGAACCTTTCTTGGGAAGGGGTTGGGACCGGCTTGAACTGTTGAACTGTTCCATTTTTTTTTTTTAAGGTCACTTGGGAAGTAAGACACATACTCTTAATTTTAGGAAAATAAAGTGTACAGCATAACTTCATTATTTCCCTGTCACTGGAGAACTGCAGAGCTTTATAACATGTTCACACGACACCCCGAGGGAGCCTCTTTTCTGTTTTATAGGACATTCTATTCTGTTTGTCTGGGACTGAATTGTTCTGTGTTGTTTTCTGCTACCTTTAGGGAGTGTACATAAGAAAGCCTATAATGCAAGCAGAAGCATCCCTCCTGAGCCCGTCATCCATTTGTGGTGACGGGACCACAGAGGGACAGGAACCAGCACAATCATTTGATTGTTTTTTTTCATTCGCAAAGACCGTAAACTCCATGGCTAAGGAGACGAGTGAGAAAGGTACCATAGGACGGACCCAAATCCCTCTTATCCCACGTGTAACGACGAGATTTCCATCCAGCCAGCATGTGATGCAACACAAGATTTGAGTTTGGGAAAGTGAGGAGACGATCTCTTGGCTTACCAACGGAGCAGTCGGGACCCATCCAGTTCGGATCACAGCTGCAGAGGCCAGAGTCGGGGAGGTAAGTGCCGTGCCCACTGCACTGGTCTGGGCACTGAACCCTTGCCAGCTCACAGTTGAGACCACCCCAGCCAGGGCTGCATAGACACTCTCCATTTACACAGACACCATGGCTGGAGCAGGTGGGATCCAAGCAGTCGACTGAAACAAGAGAAGAAACGCTGATCAGTCATGAAGAAGGGGCCACCAAGGCCCCGACCCCTTCCCACACAAGCAAATGAAGGTGCCTATATATTACTCAGGTGGTCCCTTGGCAGTCATAAAAAAAGGATTTTTATGTTAGAATACCAAATCTCAAAATGTAAAGAAGACACAAGAGACGCAAGGGAATTCCTTAGGTACAGGCAGCTATAGCTCCTTCACAGCTAGGAAGGCGCGCCATTGTACTTTCCGATTGCTGTACTTTCCAACCTTCAACCTTGGCTGATCCACAGCAGGATCAGGGAATGCGTGTGGTGTCTTCTGCATGTATGGCCAAGCCTGATTACCCTCACTCTAAGAGAAGGCTGAGAGGCTCATTCTAACCTCACGAGTCCTTGATTTCAAAACGAGAACAAAAGATTAAAAAGAAAACCCATGAAACTCTTAAATGAGTCGCTCTCCTAATTGTTTCACTTAGGCTAAGTTTAGAATTAGTGTCTCTCTCTGAGCACACACCTATTGAGGGAGTGAGTGAGGCTGCATGGTGCAAGAGGTGAAGTTGGGTGTGTAACTCAGGCGGTCCTGAGTAGTGTGGATGGGCCAGTGTTGTCAGCCATGACAATGGCCCTCCCCAAGACTGTCTACTGGTCAGGTTAATAGTAGAGTCCATGTATTATTGCCCCTGTGTGTATTGTAGTCTGATTCCTTGACTGTTCTCAAGATCTGAGTGGCTACACATCAGATGGAATTTGGAAACAATCATTCCAGAATCAAGCCAAAGCAAGGGCAAGTTGCTAGGGGCAGTTACTGAGAATAGGAGCTTTAATATGGGGATGTGATCTCAAAGCTTAGACCTCTATCAGTCTGCATGCTAAGATAGATAGGTGTTTCAACAGGCGGACTGGCTTCCTTGGAGGGTCCTAGGGGAGGCTCCTATGGCATGTGGAGAAGAGAGTTTGGTATAATGTGGGTTAGCATGGGGCATGAGACTTTCACAGAGGGCTCAGTTGTTGCCTTGTGGAACTCTGTCTTCTTATTTGAGAGAGACAAGTTTTTCTGATTTGAAATCAGGCCTATTGGGCCACACTGAACTGTTACTTCTATTGTCTCCTGGGGGTAAGACAGAGACAAATGAAGACTAATTGCAATTCTTCACTTGTAATTTTTTGGAGCCATTTTGGCAATAATTCAATGTCTTTGTGTATTTGTGCCACTTTGTGGTTCAAATCCTCAGAGAATACCTTGTCTTCTCTCCTTGCCTCATGTCAAGATGGAAATTTGCAAGACTTTTGGTCCCTTAGTCATGAGATGACCACTCTAGAAAAGAACGCTTGCTCTATTGTCCATGTTGGGTGCCTTCTTTCTTTCTTAAGTACAACATGATGGTTCTGTAAGTTTTAATACTGACAATACATTGACTCTAAATATGACATCATTGAAAGGATCTGTGTCATAAACTCTAGTCCTGAGGGAGTCAGACCAGAAGACTATGAATTGATTAGAAATCACAATGTCCCACAAAGCTCTCAAGGAAGATCTCTCTCGAGGGAAAACCAATTTTCAGTATTAAGAGAATTCCGTTTGGATTTTCTCAGGAAGATATCATTTATGGAAGTCAGTTCCAAATTGTTTGAGCCATGGGGAAAACAGTGACTTTTTCTTCACCCAGAAAGGTGAATTTTAGTGATTTATTATTAGTTATTGATGTTCATAGTATTACTTAAAATTGTTACAGTTGCTTTAGAATGGAATCCATATGGTTGGGGGAGTTGAACTCTGGGTGATGCAAACCCTTTGATACCTTCAAATTGGTTCCACACGGGGCGGGGTGGGGGGATGGAGCACATCTGTATATAAGTTTGAAATGAGGTTTAAACACATAAAAGACATTTATGAAGGAGTTATGTGCTAGTTACAGTGTTTCCGACCTGGTATGGGTGAGGGTGCACGCTGTGTTTACAATTTACGTAGGAACAAATGACAGACTGCTATAAGCATATGTCATTAGCAAAGTAGATGTCCAGGGCTGATTAGAAGGAGATATGGTGCCGTTCTCTCTCTCTTCTTCTTCTTCTACCTTTTCAACACAGCATTTTGCTACATATCACAAGCAGGCCTAGGACTCACTATATAGCCCTGGCTAGCCTTACACTTGTGATCTTTCTGTTTTAGCCTCCCAAGTCCTGGTATTTCTAGTGTGTACCACCACATCTAGCTGGTGTTATTTTTTGTTTTTGGAAATAATATGTTTTTAGCATTGGCAATATATGAACTTATTCATCCCGAACCAATAATGTTCATATTCTTCTCCTAAAGGAGATCTTGCAGTTTCGTTTTTTTTTTAAAATGATGTCCCCATTTCTAATGAGGCAAAATCAAAATACCCACAAAATACACTGCATACTATTGCCTAAAAACGCTGGGTCTATAATTAACCATTTGAAGTGTTTGGTGAGATAATCAGATAAAATACTTCAAAAATGTATAACAGTCTTTTCCCTAAAAGGATGAACTAAGAAAACATAAGATGGTAAGAAAACTCAAGAGATAATGAAAGTAGAT
>CABHPR010040727.1:0-12297 GCA_902168415.1 Peromyscus melanophrys
TAGTTGTAGGGAAGTTGTATGTAGTCAGCAATGGAAGCAAAGGACACGAGACAGACACTTCAGTCAAAGGGAGGTAGGCGGGAGGATCACTGAGTTCTCAGCTAGCCTAGACTGCAGTTTGGAACCCATCTCCACTTCCAAAGAGAGGGTAGTGTCAGATCTGAGAGGGTTGTGTAGAATGGGCCTTTGTTCCAGACATTTGGCTGAAAAGGGGACAGTAAGCCGGAGACCAAGTACGGTTGTCGTCAGTAACATGCACTCCTTGGAAACTAATTTACCCTCCTTCAGAGGGTGATTGAAGACTCAACTAGATCTCAGATGCTGGAGGGTTTTGCTGGAAAGGCTTTCAACACCAGCCAGGCTGACCTCAAGGTAATCCTGCCTCAGCCTCCTGAGTACTGTGATTATAGCTGTAAGTCACCATGTGTGCTCTGGGCAGTTTTCTATCTTCGTAATAACCAAGGACAAATCAGCTTCCTTACAACTGTGTGCCAGACAGACACTAGCTGTACTCAGGTAGTATCACACACACTTGGTCCCTGGTGCTAGGACAAAGAACTCAGCCTCGAGAAATTTCTCCCATTGGAATCCAGCATGACCCCAAACAAGGAAGACTTAATCATTTAGCGTGCCTAATGGCATGGAATAAAAGGATTATTCACAAACGGAAAACTGGACTTAAGCAGATGTTTATTTGAACACAAACATCAAGTCCTACTTTTCATGTTGTCTCCAATTACACGATGCAATATTTTTACCAGAAGAAGCTCTTTTTCTAGGGAGTGAATAAACAGGACTATTTTTGGCTAACAGCTGCTTCTGAAAAATGAGATGTCAGCAAAGCAAGCTGTTGTTTAAAGAAAACTAATTACCCAGCTACCTTGGGCTTGGGTGGGGGTAAATAAGGCCCTCCTGTTTCATGTCAATGTTTTGTCTGGGGTTTTAATACTGTTAGATATTTCACTCCACTTTCCATTTCGATCAAATGGATTTAAAGGATTCCTTGGGTTTCTGCTGTCCTTTGTGTTTGTGAAGCTTCGTAAAGTGATTTCTTTGCTTAGCCACCAACGGCTGTTTTGTTTAATGCAAAACAATGTGTTTAAGGACACATTAAACTCTAAGTGACCCAGTGATGAAATATGTGTGCATGCGTTTAATTATGCAAATGTCAACGCATAGTTCATCAGCAATGTCTTTCCTATGTATAGGCTTTGAAACTGTTTCTGGGAATTCCGTTTTGAGGGCAGCAAGTGTGTGAGCTGTCAGTATCCCTGCCCTCTTGCCCTGTGTCACTTTGGCTGGTGGAAAGATACCTGCAGCCCTCATCCAGAGTGTGTGCAGCACATGGAGTGCTGGACCCTCCCCTTCAGCCCCTGAAAGTCCCTGTGGCGATGACGCCACTTGTCTGAATGTTTCTTGTCGTGAGAAAGTGAGATGTTTTTATGTTCTGAAGCAAGTCTCATCTGAGGACGCATGTGGGGGTGATAGTGCCAGTGCCGAAAGGGGAGCCTTTCTGAAAATTAGGGACAGTTAGGTGGTGTACCCAAGATGCTACTGGTGTTACAGAGGCCAGGCCGTTCCCGTGGTGGGCATTAGAGCAAGTGCTCCTAGGATGCTGGTGATGATCTTGAGAAGTGAAAAGCAACACTGAAGCAGTGGGAAGAAATGCCTCCCACATTACACCTGCTCCTGTGGAGGAGGCTACGTTTGCTTTGTTTCCTTTGGCAGTACTGTGGAGCCAACACAGGGCCTTGTGCATTCAAGACAAGTGGTCCCCTATGCCGAGGCTGCGTCCCCAGCCTTCTTTTTACTTCTTATTTTAAGGCAGGATCTCGTAAGTTACCCAGGCCGCCCTTGGCTAAGCTCATTATGAGGCCCAGGTAGACCTTGAACATGGTCTTCCTCTTCTAGCCTCAAGATGACTGCCACCAGGCCTAGTGAGTTGTGTGTGTTTTCAGGGATGTGTCTTCTAGGGCTTAGGTCTGATCTTTATGTTCACTGTTAATAGAAAGCAGCTGGGACGAGCACAGGTTTTAGGGGTTTCATTAGATGTTCTTCATGTAATGAGCATCCGTTAGGAGCCAGGTATAGTGCTGGGCCAGGAGGACAGTTTTGAGCTAAATGGATGGGTCTTGCTAGTGAACTTTTCATTAGCGCATAGGAAAACATAAAATGTAAGTGAAAGAAACAGGATTTTAGAATAGGACTCTCTTCAGTTAGGACTAAGGCAGAATCAACCTCTGAGGCTGATTTTCCCTCCAGACACTATTTGAAAATATTGCATGAACGCTGTATCTGACATGCCTGTTATAAGGAAGTAGCTGCAAGGATCTGTCCCTTGACTCTCAAATCTCTGGATAAACAAAGTGGCGAATGGAGCTCCCTGTAAAATTGAGACATTCAAGATGGCAGCAGCAGACTGAATCTTTCCCCAAGCCTTAGGACATTGAACTGGGGAACACTCAGCTAAATGACTCTGACACCCATGAAGCCATCCTGCTGCGGTTCTCTGGCCGAAGAAAATAGAGAAGGCTAGGGCTCTCAGTGGGAAAAGACCTTGCCGCCAAGCTTTCTAACCCCAGCTGGATCCTGGGGACCCACATGGTGGAAGAGCATTGAGATCCTTGGGCCTGCACACATCAGGTGCTTTCTGCCTGTCTTCTCCCCGCCGCCCCCTAATAAGTAAATATTTAAAAAAAAAAAAAACAATTGAAGAGGTTAGAGTTAGGAAGGGACACAGGGATGTTTGTGGAGGGGTGCTGTTGTGTTCTGAACATGCATCTGTTCCCGAGGATCATGGATAGTTTCTTGCCATTGTGAGACAGGACAGTGCCTGCTGGAAGCCAGAGAAAACAAAAGCAAACAGGCATGGGATCAACTCCTATTTGGGAAACCCACAGGTCAGTCAGAATAAAACATGGAGGTGCCTCTTGTATGTCTAGAGATGCTGGGGACAAGGACTGATTGTGGGGAGTGCCCCCAACTTCCATTAGAGTAGTCAAGCCCATGTGGCTCATTCTTTAAGCTCCTCTGTAAAGCTAAAATGTTTATTATAAAATCTAGATTGCCGGGCGGTGGTGGCGCATGCCTTTAATCCCAGCAAAGCCAGGTCGATCTCTGAGTTTGAGGCCAGCCTGGGGTACCAAGTGAGTTCCAGGAAAGGCGCAAAACTACACAGAGAAACCCTGTTTTGAAAAACCAAAAAAAAAAAAAATCTAGATTGGAGCACTGTGGTCCATGTGTTGGAAGTCAGAGGGCTAACTTGTGGAAGTTGGTTCTTCCACCATGTGGGTCCTGGGCTCAAATACAGGTTGTTAGGCTTGGTGGCTGGCACCTTCACTTGCTACACCATCACACCATACGTTCCGGAACATTGCCATTGCCATCTGTTGATCAGCCCATCATATATAATAGAATTATACTATCCTTGAACTTTATTTTGCTTTGCTACTGTGTGGGATTCTCCCATGTCGAGCAGCATGGCTACAGTTGCTTCCCTCCTTGGCGTTCCTCGGCATGCCCCCACCACACAAGTGAATGCCTTCCTCCAGGGATGCACACTCAGTCCTCACGCTTCGTCTCCATTTATTCGCTGTGTGAGGCCTTTTGCTTGTTTGCAGGTCAGTTCTTACACCAGCCCTTCCCTGGTGTACTTTGCATCTCAGGGGCCTCAGCCCGTGAGATGCATTTCCCAGGTTCCCCTGTCACCTAGCTAGCTTCTGCACTGGCACTGTGGAGACACTGGTGGGCAGTGGGAGAGATGACCCATCACCGTCTTCAGTCTCGGGCGGTGCCACTTCTGTACCCCTAGCACTAATGGAGGGAAGCCTACCTGCTCCCCTCTCAGAGGCTCCAGCTAGTTGTGCTGTCTTTAACAATAGCCTTCTGTCTCTAGTCTCCTGAAGTCACTAACCCCCTGACTGCCTGGCTGACTACCATCCGCCTGAGATGTTTATTTCTGCCTTCACATAGCCAATGCCTTGGACTTAAGTCCTTCGGTTTCAGTACTTGAAATGGTTTTGATTTTCCCGATTGAATCCCAATCTGTCGGTGGTCTATACCTTCAAGTTTAAGTTGCTTTTGGATTTGAATATGATGGCACATGCCTGTATTTTCAGTGTTCTGGAGTCTGGCATCACCTGAGATTGGTCAAGATGGCAGTACTGTAAACTAATATGTGACTCGAGAGAGAACATTTCATGTTTGTTTTTGTCTAGATTTGCTGTGATAGGCTTTAGTATGTATGTAGCTCAGGCTGACCTCAAATGCTGGCAATCCTGCCAAGTGCCAAAATCTCAGTTGTGAACCAACACACTGGACTTCGATATAGTTTTGTTTTTACCAAACTTCCTAGGAAATTGCTGATGAGGCAGGAACCGTCAATCATGAGCTAAGTAGCAAGATTAGACTACCTGTATTGACAATGTCCTGCAATGTCAACAGTCAATGTGTGGCATAAGCAGAGAAGTGGCTCACCCCAGAATAGCTGAGGACCACAGATCAGGATCCTCAACCGTGGAGGTGGCTGAACTCATAATAGAAGACTCTGTCTACTGCGAATGTGCCCAGGACCCCCAGGGTGCAAATCTTCCCTGGGGGTGTCTCCTAGGTTTTCCTTGCCATACTGTTCTTGAAACTCAGCTAAACTGAGCTCTGCCATGGGAGCACATTTTAGTCCACACTGGACAGGGAAGTTGGCTGAAACATAACCAGCCTTGGCAGTGTGGCCAACTGGCAGCCAAGAGCTGTGCTCAGCTGGAGCGGAGAATCTGCAGGTACTCACTGCACTGCAGCCACAGGAAGAGGACCCATCCAAGCCCAGCTACCCAGCAGGCTGCAGGAAACCAGCTGGGGTTAGCCTGGTGCTTCCCTGGAGTCACAGGCCTGATTATCATCTCTCCACCAGCTCTGGCAGCCTCCATAGAGACCCATGGTGAGCGCCAGCTCCCCAGAGCAAGCATTGGAGGGACACTTGCCTTCAGGATGGTTATCCCATCCTCATGGCACTCAAAGCTCGAAGTAGTGTGGTAGAATCCTCAAGTCTTGCTTTTCATTACCTGAAAGTTCACCTGTCATGCTTAGTTAGCCTTCCAGTCTCTGTAAGATTTTCTTTCCACAGATTCAAGATGATGTGAATGTGTTGCTATAAATCTCTTTTTATACAGAGATCGCGTTATACACGCAAGGTTGTGTATGTGTATGCAAATGTATGTATGCCACACTGTCGCCAAAGCAGGCCTGGAGATCACCGTGTAGCTTTCAGCGCTGGGCTACCCTCTTCTGGAAGTGCAGGTGGCCTTAAAGGTTGGAAGAGGGCATCAGATCTCCAGGATCTGCAGTTATGAACCAGTGACGAAGGTGCACTGGACAGAATTCTGGTCCTGCGTAAGAGCAGCAAGCGCTTTTAACTGTTGAGCCATCTCTCCAGCCTCCAGAGAGTTTTGTTTTTTTTAAAGTATAGGTTTAAGAGATGTTTGATCAAGAAGTTTAAGACCAGGGATTAGCTTCTTTCGCTGTTTCTTCTGAGTTGAGTATGAAATACATATTACACAGTTGCTTTTACTCTTACCTTACTCCTTCAACAATTTTAAAGATTTCTTAACAAAAATCTGCGGTTATTTTCCAGTCCAACGTGTAAGTTACACTTGGACATAAGCAGAACTGTTCCTGTTTTACAACTTCAAAATCAGAAGGAAACTTACATGTGTTTATTAAAGAAAATTTGGAGAAAAGCATAAAGAAAAAAAGTTGAAAGTGATTCTACCACCAAGCCCATTCATTGATATTTTATAGTAGATTCTTTGACGATTATATAATGTGAATGTTTTTTATAATGAATGTGAATGTCCCGATAAAACACAAAATGACACTTCAAACTGTATGTTACAAAAGCAGTATGCTAGATGGTCACAGGTGCCCGGAGTTCCTGAGTTCACTGGTGGCAGCAATAGACCATGTTGATGTAGTTTAACCTCTCCAATTTTTAATTTCCTATGCAAGTATGTAAGTATTTTATTTTTGCTTTTTTTTTTTTTTTTTTCCAGAGCTGAGGACTGAACCCAGGGCCTTGTGCTTGCTAGGCAAGCGCTCTACCACTGAGCTAAATCCCCAACCCAGTATTTTATTTTTAATTACATATGCACATTATGTATTTGGATTTTTAAAAAAGATCATGTGTGGGTGTCTCTGCATGGGTAGTCAATGTGAGCACGGTGTTCTGAAGGCCAGAAGAGGGCGTGGGATCCCTGGAGCTCCAGTTACAGGCAATTGTGAGCCATCTGATGCGAATGCTGGGATTTGAACTCGTGTCCTCTGCAAGAACAGTCTGTGCTCTTAACTGTTGAGCCATCTCTCCAGCCCTTGTATTTGGATTTTTTTGAGACAGGATCTCATGCTGAAGTCTAGGCTGGTCCAGAACTCAATATATATCCAGATGCTGAGATTATAGTGTAAGCCTCAACCTGGCTTTCCATTAATAAGAGTAGAGGTAAATGCGGTGTGAGGGGTGATGTCATTTCTCATCTGCTCAGGGTACTTGAATAATTGTGCACCACTTAGTAGCGATTTCTTGCACTTGATCATAGTATCACAATTTGCAAAAGTCCCATTTGCTCTCCTGAGTGTCCCTTTGAGGTAAACTGTAATTTTCTCATCTCTGATGGAGAGTTTGGGGAAGAGAATGACATTGTGGATTTTTTTTTTTTTCTTTGAGACTGTCATTCTATAACTCAGGCTAGGCTTCAATCTGTGATCCTTCTGCTTCAGCTCTGTGGGTGCTGGGATTACTGGTGTGAGTTGCCACACCTGGCTAAGAATTACATCTTAATTGGGGTTTTCCTGCAGGTTAAAAATGTTTTTATACATCCAGTCATCTACTCATCCTTAAATAATCATCACGGATGACCCAGCACATCCCTTGGGGGCACTCTGCTAGCTTTAACAGGAAACAAGATAAATAAAACATTTGATTCCATCCCACGGCTTGCTTCTTCTGGTTACTCTGGCAACGGACTTCAAGAGCAGCATTGTTAGATAACACACAGTCCACCCTTGCAACCTAGACGGACCTGGAGACAGCTTAGCAAAGGTGTCGCCTGGGTGTGAGCTTCCAGAGAGGTTTTCCTTGCTCGTTGAAATCAGTCACTTCTCCACAAACAAGGTGTCCATCCTGGAAGTGGGGCTTAAACCATCCATGAAGGGATTGAAAGACTATCCAAACAGCACAGGGGGAAATACCACATTTTCATTTACCGTTTTCTTTTACATTCAGACGTAATCTTTCTCTTACTGGGGGTGTGTTTAAATCGTGTGAGATATATTGGCACCACAGTGTAAACGTATCTGCCTTATGAATGAACACACATCATGCTGAGTGCCCACTATTTTACTGGTGTCATGGGGAGTCCAGCGTTTAACATCCCTGCCCTGTTTCTGTGCAGAGCAGTACTCAGAACCCTGCAACAGGCTCCCCGGGCCGCCTTTCTAAAGCCGCTGAGGTCAGTTTGGGCCTGATGGCTGGGAAGAGAGCTGTACATGCTTTACAATGGTAGCATTTGAGGCAGGTCTGCAGATGGCTGCCAAGTCTGCCCAGCATAGCTTGAGGGTCGGCTAACTGCTGGAAGAAGTCATGGGTAATGCCTCATATAAAAGAAGTGGTGTTTTTGTTTTCTGTTTTTTCTTTTTTTTTTCTGTAGTCATAGAACTAGACCATAAAAAGATTATGTGACTGCAGATGGTCATTCAGGGACCAAGGCTGATGATGCCCATGGCTTCCATAATTGGTCCGGAATCCATACAGAAGGCAGCTGAAAGCTGGGGAAAGTAGTGCAGGCCAGCATCACTAGCAAGGCAAGAGGATCATGAATTCCATGCCAGCCTGAGCTACACAGTAAGCCCTGCTTTTCAACAAACAATTCAAAAACAATAGCAACAGAAACTCAGAAAATAGGAGACAGCTAAAACATGTGGTGACGGTCAGGGTGTCTCCCTTTCAGTTATCCAGTTCTGTTGCCAGAACCCAACAGATAGCCATGCTTGTCAGCAAGAAGGCTGGGGGATGAGGACTGGAGACGAGGGGAGGAATTTGGGTGCCAGTCTCTGCCACAGCCTTTGGTTCTTGGGGAAATGACTTTCCGAGTCCCCGTTCCCCCACCATGGTGTGCTCCCCTTCTCAGAACCCCTGGGGATGCTGTCATCTTACCTAAGAGCAAACCGAACAGTTACATGGTGCCTGGTATTGGGGTGGGGGGTGGTCACTGTTTTCCTAGAGCTTGCCAGACAGCCTGCAAGGTTCCCCTGGAAGGGACTACAGAAGGTGACTTTTTTTGGAACCAGACCTATGAATGCAGCCTAGCTCCTTACCTGGCCTGTGACCAGGTGCTCCCAACTGTCCTCAGAGCCAGTGTGCATAGGCCTTCCCACTTTTTTCCCTGCAAACCAGAATAATTCTGCTGAACTGGCTCTCTCGGTATCTGGAATGACTGCAGACATTCCTTGGCAGAAAGGATCCTGGCAACCTGCCTCAAACCGAGGCCAATAGATGGGCTGTACCCATGCAGGGAGCCTGGCATCTTTTGGATAAAGTGATACATAGAGCATGACTGAGTTTCCATTTCCAAGCAGCTTAAGCCTGAGTGATGAAGGCAGCAGTGTCCTGTGAACCGTGTATTGCATAACCCTCATGTGACTCTGCCTGCTGTTTATAGCTTTCCATTGTGTGGAGCTCTGCTCTGTGACAGGGATGGAGTGTCCTCAGGAGCAGATCAAAATGACTTTGTATTGTGTTTATACCAAGTGCCAAAACCGTTTTTGTTTTATTATCTAAACCCAATGATTCTCAACCCATGAGTCGAGACCCCTTTTGGGGGGCGGAGATGTTGGGGGTGTTAAACGACCCTTTCACAGGGATCACCTAAGACCATCAGAAAATACAGATATTTACATCATGATTCATAACAGTGGAAAAATTCTGGTTATGAAGTAGCAATGAAAATAATTGTATGGTTGGGGGGTCAGCACAACAGGAGCTGTATTAAAGGGTCACAGCATTAGGAAGGTTGAGGACCACTGATCTAAACTGTAATAAATTTGGCCATCTACCTTACTCTAAAGTTCATTTGTTCATTTAGTTATCATCTACCTCTTCACCTATCCATCCAACTGTCCACCCATCTATCCACCAGTACACCCCACCATCCATCCATCCATCCATCCCCCACATCCTCCCCATAACCACTCATCCACCTATCTGTCTACCTGTACTGATTCCTTTTGTCAACTGTAGTCACCTCCACAGAGGAGCATCAATGGAGGGTTTGCCTCCAGCATATTGAACTGTAGGACATGTCTGTGGAAATTGTCTAGGTTGGTGACTGGGGTAGGAGGGCCCAGACTACTCTGGGTGGTGCCACCTTCCGACAAGTGGTCCTGGGTGATAGAAGAAGGCAGGCTGAGAAAGCCATGGGAGCAAGTCAGTAAGCGTCGTTCTTCAGTGATCTCTGCCTTAGTGCCCGCCTCCAGGTTTCTGCTTGTGTTCCTGCCCTGACTTCCCTCAATGGTGGACTGGAAAGTGGAAATGTAAGCCAAATAAATCTTTCCTCCCAAGCTGACTTTTGTCGATGCTTTATCACAGCAACAGAAAGTAGCTAAAACATTATTCCTCCATCCATCTCTCCATCTCTCTCTCTACTTGTCCATCCACTCATCCATCCATCTAGCTACCCAGCTACTGACCCACTCATCCATCCATCCATCCATCCATCCATCCATCCATCCATCCATCCATCCATCCATTCAACTAATAATGGTAAGTAGTGCCTATCAGACACTAGAGATATAAAATTAAATAAAACACACTTGGAATAGAGGTGGGAATGAAATATTTATTCTTAGACTCTATCCTATACCAGTTATAAATGGGTAAGTTCTAGGCATAGTATGTTTACCTCCCCACCCCCCACTGGAAAGCCAAGATCGAAGGAACTGGAGTTTCTAGTCCCCGAAGCCAGAGGAATACATAAGATTAAACATTGCAGAGGACTAGGGCAAAACCTCATAGAGTGGTTGGATCTGCCTGCAGTGGAAATACAGCTTCCTACTTTTTAGTTTTGGATGCTTCTGGTTCAGCCACTCAGTCTCCTTCAGGTTTTTCTTCCTTGTTTTATAATGAGAGTAAGAATCTTCACACCCAGCAACTGATGTGCCGTGAATCCCAGTGGTTCGGGTTGCGCTTGGGCCCTCAGGAAGTGAGAGCATACACAGGTGGACCATTTAACACTGAATGTGGTCCCAAGGGAGTCTCCCTCACTTCCAGTACTGGGCTCAAGACCTCTATCACTTTTATCTTAAAGCTAATGCAAATATGTTGTTAACCAGAATGTAATTTGTATCTATTATTAAGATTCAAAACAAAACCTCAGGCTGGAGAGATGGCTCAGTGATTACGAGCACTGACTGCTCTTCCAGAGGACCTGGCTTCAATTCCCAGCACCCACGTGGCAGCTCACAACTGTCTGTAACTCCAGTTCTAGGGGATCTGGCACCCTCACACAGACGCATACAAAGGCAAAACACCAATGCACATAAAATAAATAAATCATTAAAATACATGTTTTCAGAAGGCGTGAATTTGAAGGACACTGTTGGAACATGGTCTAGGAATAGAGTCGTGTGAGGAGAATTCTGAATGTTTGTGAGAACACTTCAAGAAAACAAGACAAGAGTCTTGTGATCTCAGTCCCCACCCCCAACACAAAATTGTTCTGGGAATGCGTTTTCATGCTCTTCCCAGGAGTAGTGGGTAGGAGTGAGTTTACTCATTATTGTTGCTGTCTGTCATTCAGTTAAGTGTTGAAACCATCCTTTATATGCCTCGATGGGAAAACATGTTTTTGCCACGTGTGGCTTATCCCTGCGATTGTATACAGCTTGAACTCATACGAACGTTATTCATGTGACCGTCTTAACCCTCAGAGTATAAATTGTCCGAGGCACTGAATGAAGTTGGCCATTACCTGAGACTTTGGCCCGCCTCCTGAGTTGACTCCATTCTCCCGGGTCCCACCACCCTTAGAGCTGTGACAGACACAGTAAGTAGGGAGCTCAGGTCTTCCTGGGACACGGTTCCCTCTCCTCCCCGCAGGGTGGTCTCCGGGCACATAGCTTGGAGCATCAGGGTAGGTCTCACCCTTCTGAGTGAGTGAAAGCTGAGGACAGCATGGTTGGAGTTCAGACACCATTGTGCATTTAAGTATGCACCGTTCACACCTTCTAATGGTTGACTCTGCACAGGAACAGATGTATATATTCAGTGTATTCCTATCTTTCAATATAAGTCAACATCTGAAACCCTGCTTTTTGACAATATGTCTTGGAGGTAATTCACGTAAACCCACAAATCTTTTTATCTTATTTTATTATTTTTTTCCTGCCTTACAGTGTTCTTTAACATGGTCTCTATAGTTTATATTTAACCATCAGTCTGTCGTTGGCTCCCTAGGGCTCTCCGTCTTGTGCTGTTGCAAACACTGTTGAAGTGAATGAGAGCGTACGTGTGGCTTTGGGCACCTGTGTGAATCTTTTGCACTATAACCCTCCCCCTCCCCCAGTGGAGTAGCCAGGTCAAAGGGTTCCTGCAAGCTGGAGAGATGGCTCAGTGGGTAACGTACTGGCTGCAGAAGAAGCATGAGGACTTGAGTTTGGATCCCCAGCACCCACATAAAAAAGCCACGTGTGGTGGTATGCCCCTGTCATCCCAGGGCTGGGAAGTGGAGATGGGGGAGGGTCTCCAGGGCTCCCCCGCCACAGGCATAGCCAATTGGTGCTCTCCAGGTTCAGCGAGAGGTTCTGTCTTCAAAAAAAAAAAAAAAAACAACCCAAACCAACCAAACAAAAATCCAGCCAGCAGCAGCAGCAGCAGCAAAGCAAAAACCAAAGGTGCAGAAAGAGAGAAGAAAAGTGCTTTTGACTTCTGACCTCCACACTCGCCACACAGATATGTGCACACGCTCGCCCCCCAGTACACAACACGTACATAAATGAATATATATATATATATATATATATATATATATATATATATTTAAACCTAGAAAACCTAGAAGGGGGAAATTTTTTTAAAGAGCAGTTGTGTGGGGCTTTCTCTATTTCCCATGACTACCACCAGTGAAGGAAAGGGGAGCAGTTTCCCCACACACCTTCAGCACTATGCTGCCAAGGCTCGAGTCTAACCATGTGCTAAGTGTAAAGGAAACGTCCAGAAAACTGTAATCAGTCATGAGTGGCCTTGAACCCTTGTCC
>CABHPR010040782.1:0-21513 GCA_902168415.1 Peromyscus melanophrys
GGTTATGGATAGCAACCAACAGCCTTGGCAATAGTCTGTGATGTTTGGGGAGATCTATAGGAACTCCTTTGGCCAATGACTGAACATGATGTCATCCATTCCTGGCACTCAAGGTTTACTTGGTGACATAAGATGTCTTTCCAGAGCTCTGTCTTGTCTCTTATATGATGACTTCTTTATTATTCCTTTCATATATACATATTTATAGGATGCTTCTACAATAGTAAGTTTCTATATATGTTTTCAAATGGCTTTTGTGTAATTGCTCTTCCTTTTTTCTCTCATCTACCTTGCCCTCACATACCCTCCCATTGAATCCTAGTCTAGTTTTTCATTTATTTCTTTATAATATTGTACTCTTATTTCTTCTTCCTTGGAAGAATCTCTTATCCTCTCTGGTCCCTTACTAGCTGCCTAATCTCTATGTATTCAGATTGAAGTACATGTGTCTAGAACTCAGAAGCCAACATCCACATGTAAGATAAAACACACAGTATTTCTCTTTTGGGTTCTGGATTAGCTCACTCAGAATAAGTGATTCCAGATTCATTCAACAGCTGAATAATGTAATAATGTTCTGTGTTATAAATGTACCACATTTTCAGTATCCATTTATCAGTTGATAGACATCAAAGCTCTTCACAATTTCTGGCTCTAATGAACAGAGCAGCAGTGAATATAGATGAGAAAGTACTTCTTTAGTAATATGTAGAGTCCTTTGGTTCTATACTCAAGCATATTTTAGCTGTATCTTGTGGTAGATCAGTTTTTAGGTTTTTGATAGGCCTGATGGATTCTGGTGGAGGCATATTGTCTTGGTTGGTCATGTTTGTATTTTGTGCACTTGAATCTAGGAATCTGGAGTTACAATATTTGAAGTGTTTCTTGATGTAAATGTCCAGTCTTGTCTTTGTTGGGTGGGTGTTCTGTCTTTTTGGTTGCTGTGGCCCACTCTTCTCCTGGCCACGTGTGGCAGCTGTGTGGTCCCTGAGCTCTAGTCTATTGGAAGAACTGTGAGGATCCTGGTAGAGAGCTGTTCCACAGATCAGCAAATACTCACAGAGGAACAGAGCTTGGTTAGAAGGAAATACTCTAGGGTGGTAGGAAAGAGATGGGAGTTCTCTGGGTAATTACCAAAACCCAAGTCCCTTGCAGATGGACACTTACAGTGTATGTGTGGTGGGTCATGTGACAGGCTGCAGCAGGATTGAGGGTAAGTCTAGAGAGACCAGAATGGAGGACAGGAAGGAGGATGATTAGCCCAGTGTGACAACTGTGGGTCCCTGCTAGAGAGAGTCTATGGGTCAGCAAAGTCACAAAGAAATGCAGATGGGTTTGAAGGAGCCACAGAAAGGGCCAACAGGAAGAACTAGGGGCACATTGAGTCTGTACCAAGAGCTAAACTGGATTTTTTGATACATGTGTATAAGTTCATAAGATGTTTAAAAACACCCATATTACTGATGAGTACTATCCTGTTATGGGAAAAGACTGAATGAAGGACTTGTGAATATAAATTATAGAAACACAAGGGAAGTAAAGACCTGTGAAGGTGCAGATACAGCAGCATAGTCTGTAATCTCTAGGACTGCAAAGGATCTTGGGAATTAGTAGATCTAGATGTAGGCAAGTATTCCAAGAGGCAGTTTCTACACATACTGATGTGCAAGGCGGGACCCTAACATCTGTGTCTCAGCAATGTTCCTCAGAAGGGTCTCTTGTCAAATTCTATACCAATGAGTTAATCTGGAGCTTAAGTGACTTTCTGATCAAAGTCCCCCTGATATGTCACAAGGGCTATTTCATATCACAAGAACCCTGTCTTCATATTGAAACTATGGCCAAAGCCCCCAGTCAAGACTCCTGAGTCATTACATCACCACAGAGAGGTATCCACCTGTCCCAGCTGGTTTTATGACAAGTTGACACAAACCAGAGTCATCAGAGAAGAAGAAGCTTTAATTAAGGAAATGCCTTCATAAGATCCATTTGTAAGGCATTTTATGCCTTCTATAAGCAAGAGGCTGAGTAAGCTATGATGAGCAAGTAAATAAGCAGTACTCCTCCATGGCTTCTGCAATTAGCTCTTGCCCTCAGGTTCCTGCCCTGATTGAGTTCCTGCCTTGACTTCCTGTAGTGATGAGGAGTGATGTTGAAGTATAATCCAAACAAGCCCTTTCCTCCCCAGCTTGCTTTTTGGTCATTGTGTTTCATTAAAGCAATAGAAACTCTAAGACACCATCCATAAATCTTATTTAATGAGCTCATCAAAGACATTATGTGTGGGTTTTTTGTTTCTTTGTTTGTTTATTTTTGTTTTGTTGGGGTTGTGTCTTTTTTAGCCCAAGTTAGCCTCAAACATACTATTTACCTGAGGATGACCTTGAACTTCTGATCATTCTCTCTCCCAAGTGCTGACACTGTATGTATCCACCACCACACTGAGTTCACTGATTTGTTTTAACCCTAGAAGTAACATAGGTTTTTATAATACATTTTATAATACATGCCTTTAAAACAGAATAAATACATTTTTATGGACCAGATAATGGCCAATGATGGATTCATTGGCTACTACATGTGTTGGATAATTGCTTATGTTCTCACTATAAAGATGAAGATGTAAAAATGTAAAGAATGTAAGATTTTCTGGGACAAATTCTCCTTTTCCAGGTAAAAGAAATTTGATTAATTTCCTCTCATGATTATTATTGATGAGATGAAGTAACATGCAATATTTAATAACATTACCTTGAGCTTAGACTCTTTTACTTATAATTTACTTTGTTACTATCTTGTGAATTTAAAAAATATAACCATTGCTGATTTACAGAATAACAGAAATCAAGTAGAAAGAAGTATACACAAGAAGTTCCTTTTTTTAAGTATTTGTAATTGTGATTTAAAAACTTGACAATTCCATGCCGGGCGGTGGTGGCGCACGCCTTTAATCCCAGCACTCGGGAGGCAGAGACAGGTGGATCTCTGTGAGTTCAAGGCCAGCCTGGGCTACCAAGTGAGTTCCAGGAAAGGCGCAAAGCTACACAGAGAAACCCTGTCTCGAAAAACAAAAAAACCAAACAAACAAAAAAAAAAACTTGACAATTCCATATATATAATGCATTTCAGCCAATCTCCCAGCCTCTCACCTTTCTATTTAATCTTCCAATCCCTTCAGATGCCCCTCTTTACAAGTCCCTTTCACACATCCTTATCTTTGCATTTTGTCTTGTGACCCAAAGAGTTCAACCACAGCTGTCTGTGTGACCCTGGGTTTTGGAATATCCTTTGGAGCCTAGCTGGCTCTCTAGTGAGTATACATGTAAAATCAGTGACTGCCTCTCTATCCATAATCTACCAGTAGCAGAATGGATAGTTCAGCAGAGTTGAGTATGGTCCTGTTGAGTCCCTCTCTGACCCTTGCTGTGTTGATGAGGGACCCAGTCTTGTGCAGGTAGCTGTAGATGTTGTGAGACAGACCAGGGGGCCGAGGGCTGTGTCCTGCCCACAATATAAGATTTCCAGCCGTTCTTCTCATCTTCTGGCTCCTGTACTCTTTCCACCCCTCTGCTATACTGTCCTAAGCTTTAGAGGGGGTGGTATATGTGTCCTGTTTAGGGTTAAGTGCTCACGTGTCATTTACTCTGGTACCTGGAACAGCCATGAGTCTCTGTATTCACCACACTTCATTACAGTGGGAATCTTTTCTGGGTAATGCTGATTTGTAGCATTTGTCCTTGAGTAGAAGTTTAAATATTTAGAAGACAGTTTGTAATACATCTCTTTAAACAATTGTGGAAATTTATACCATAGAAGCTAAGACCCCAGTTGCTGATTTTTTGGCTGGATTTACAGAAGAACAACAACAAAAAATAAGTTTTGCTGCTCTAGAAACCAGCTTTCAGCACCCCAAGAATTGAAGGGAAGCCACAGAGTCCATGAAATTACTCCATTGACTTTTCACTCTGAGAGAGTAAACTTTAATTCTCTGGGGCCAGTGAAAAAAGGAAAAAAGGGAAAAAGGAAAAAAGGAAACACACACACACACACACACACACACACACACACACACACACACACACACACATCTCCAACATTTCAGATCTCACCTAGGGTGTTGATGGGTGGCAGGCCTTTAGCAAATCAGAGAAACTGAAGAGGAGATGCAGATCAGGTGAATACTAGACAGACAAACAGAAACACTACGACTTTTCTGAGTGTCAAAGCTTAGATCTTCATTTTATTATTGTTTCCATTGCTTGTTCTACTCTATCCTTTTTCTGTTCTGTTCTTCTACCCTGACGTTTCCTTCTTTCTCTTTCCTGATGACTTCCTTCTCATTACTTTCTGATGACTTCCTTTTACACTACTTCCTGATGACTTCTTTCTAACTTCTTTATTTTTCCCTTACAACGTATATATACTCCACCAGAATCTTTCCAGCAATATAAAAATTACAATGTGGTTACATTCTATTTTTAAGTAAATGATTACAATGAATACAAGTAAAAAAATAACATGTTTCCCATTTCCCTTAAAAGAGTAAACATTTTCATATTACAGGTAAAAAACAAATTATCCCCAGCACCTACATACAGTTAAACATTTGTATTTTAGACTTACCAAAGATCTGGAACCTTTAAGTCATAATCATTTACATAGGCAATCATTTTTATAATTGCCAGAAAAACATATTACTGGTTTCACTTTTCATATTTTAGAGTTCTGTCCAATTATCTTAACTAACCATCCAATTCTTTGTTTTCTAGTTACATGAAGTCAATTGTTTAAAGCTATGATGCACACTGAAACCTGTGAACACATTTCCCAACATCAAAAAGAACTTGAGCTAATTCCCGGGACTTGATTGTTTTCCTTAGTAATTAATCTAAACCACAGTCTATACAGCTTCTCAAGAGAAACTCAAAAGTCCTAATGCATGACACTTCCTTGGTCCTATTTTCTGCTCTCTGCAGCCCCTGCTTTATCAGGTGTGGGGGCAACATTATATACTACCTCTACTTATATTAATTTTCACATCAAACTAGCCTCTATCTTAATCCCTTATTACATTTGTTCAAAATCCTTAATCATCAAAATTCTATTTAAACTATCACAATTATTGTAAAATCATAACTTCAGTTAAACAGTACAAGATAAGAGGAAATCATTTTCATAATAATCCAGAGCTAAAAAGGCCTAGTAGACCATGATATTTGCATGAGATAATCACACTACATTAAAGGCAGTGGGGATCCCCCCCCCCCATTCACACCATGCCAGATACCAGAGAAAAGTGGCATTGGCAAACATGTAATGGCACAGCACTAGCAAGAGATGTTTGAAACTCAAGTTCTCTGGTCTTGCCTATCCAGGATTCACCCACCATTGCCTTGTATTCTGGTGACTGAACTCCTGAAATCCAAGTGCTACCTGCTGCTCCACTGACATGACTACCAACGGGTAAAGTTTTAATTTCTTTTAGTGTCATTTTAATTGAAAGAAAGTGGAAGGGTGATTTTAAAACATCTCTTTTTCTCAAGAGCTAATAGCTGCACATAGGTAATTGATAAGAAGATAATAATTATACAAGCTAAGGCCACGTGATTCTTCCAGAAGCCCCATGATGAGAGATTGATGCCCTGGATTGTCAAGAATTCTTCACCAGTGCATCTGTAATTCAACACACATAAAAATAATGTCAAAGTGTATTCAGTACATTCACTGTTCCTCCCTTTTAAGAACTCATAGTTTCAACACATCAGTAAAATTTTCATCTTTATATTTAATTGGTAGTAGTAATGTTATACTTACAATTTTGTTATATATTATGTCAATATAAACTACTTGAATCAGGTCCCTTAGTTAATTTCAAAAACCACCCAAAGATGCATAGCTATCACATCTATTTAAAAGCATAAAGGAAGTAGGCTCAGTAAACTTGGTCGAGTTTAGAGAGTCACACTAAGATCCAACTTTGTAGTCTTCAAGATGTCATTCATTTCCAATCTACAATGCTGCCCTCTCCTCAAAGGGCAAAGGCATGGATGAAGTAATTGTTTCTCCCGAAGTGGAAAACCTCAGCGTCCTCACGACACACAGACACTCTAAGAGACCAAAGCTTTGTGCAGTTCTGCTGACTCAGTACACAGTCATGCAGTAAACACAGCATCAAATTCTAGACCGAGGACCAGAGAGACTAAGGGTTTCTGACAGGAGTCAGTCCATTCCTGTCAGCTCCTGTTCCAAGACAACAATGGCAATCACAGATGCTCAGCTATGGAACATCCCCAGCAGCCCATGGCTACAGACAGAGCCTGGGTAGCAGATGGAGCACAGCAGGATGCAGGGGCCCTGACACAGGTTAGAAAAGCTGCTGCTGCTAAAAGTTCTGAATATACAATTACTACCTGTGTGTTTCCATCCCTGTGTGTCTCCATCTCTGTGTCTCTATCTCTGTGTGTTTCCATCTCTGTGTGTCTCCATCTCTGTGTATCTCTTAGGATTTAAAAGTTCCCAAATCTACAGACAGGACAGATTTCTTCTTCCTCTTGTGAAGACAATCCTTTGGTGAACATGAGGTCTGTGGATGGCCCTCTTCTGGTTTCAATTTATACATCTAAGTCCTCCTGACCATTAACTGGTAAGGAATTTGTATTAGAAAGATACCAGACCAAACCAGGAGAAAGGAGATGTGGGAAATGAGATATCCCCCCATCCTTGTTTTCTTATCAGTAATTCAAACATAATTTGTGTTACTGTTAGTCATTATTATTTTGAGCATCCATGGGAAATTTAATGTATCATCACATTACTCTCCCATTTATATATCAAAATCAAATCAATGAGAACAATCATAGAAAGCAAAGGTATTTTCCTGGCATTAGACAAAAATGATATTTCCTTCTCATCATAGTAAAATGTGTGTTTTTCATTGCAGGACAAGTGTTCTGATAGGAGATTTTACCTACATCCTACATACACACAAACACACACATGTACCATCCTTTGACTTTCTAAAGTCTTCCAGAGTGTGAGGCAGAGGAAGGACCCTGAAATCTGGCAGGCAAAGCTTACTCACTTTAGCCTTGCTGCCCTGACATTCTCAGGTTCTGCTCACAGGTACCATGATCTATACATGTAGAAACTTATGTCCTTCCTAAACTATCAGGGCAGACTATGTCAAACTCAAATGTTCTGAAACAAGGAACTCAAATCCACAATCAAGACATCAAAATCATTTTTAAAGCATTATCTACACCAAGGAGCAGTAGGATCAAAACACATCTACATGTACACTGGGTACAATGATTCTCTCTGGGTAACTGGCAGAGGACAGTGTTAATCCTGAAAGGATGGGTTTCCCCTCCAAGTCTAGCAGCATTCTATGTCCCCATTGTAACACTGAACTCAAGCTTACATTATATAGTTCTGACATTTACTGATTTCTGATGTGTTATGTTCTGGACAGAAGTTTTGTCCCAGGAATTCATTGTGCTGCAAAGCCTGTAACACAAACAGGAATAGGGAGAGGAAAATAGTTTAATTTATATAAGTTTCCAAAGATTAAACACAGCTATAACTTCAAGTTCAATCTTGACTGTAACTTCGGAAAAAAAAAAAAACAACTTTTGTTGTTGTTGTTTGCAAGACAGGGTTTTGCTGTGTAGTTCTGGTGCCTGTCCTGTATCTTGCTCTGCAGACCAGGCTCGCTTCAAACTCACAGAGATCTTCCTGGCTCTGCCTCCTGAGTGCTGGGATTAAAGGTGTGTACCACCACCACCTGCCTATTTCCAAAAATACTTTTAAACAAACAAAACCCTATCAAGTTCATTCTGCCCAGCAAAGCAGTGCCCCTCCCCCATACTCCGGAGGTTTAGGATTGAAATGATGGGGCTTCCCAACTACTAAGAGGTGGACTCTCCAACTAGATTACCTCAGGCACCTCTTTCTCTGCTCAGTCCATATCATGTAAACGCTGTTTGAAAAATACTATTGATTCATAGTAACAATATTTGTTTCTTATTTTCATCAAAACCAGTTGTGATTATGAGAGTAAGAAAGTCTATTAAGACACACTTTACTGCAGAAAAAGCTTGGCAAAGCCAATATGGCTATGATATCACATGGTTTCTATTTCTTTTAATTTCTTGATATAAACTATATATCTTAGTCCCTGATCTTTTCATTATTTCCTTATTGGGTAGAATCACAATCACATGCTCTTTATCATATCATCTATCTTTCCTCTTTACTCTGGGATTTTCTCACTCTTTATTTCCCTCAAATAATATGTGACTGGGGCCCATTTAACAACTTGTGTCTTTTTGTTTTTAACCACATTTCTTTTGTTTTTATTTTTAAGCTTGTGAACATACATGACTTTCAGGTAATAGTCTTAATTTAATGTCCTTGATTTTTCTTTTTTTTTTTCTCTTTTTTATTATTAAGAGATTTTCTATTCGTTTTATGTATCTACCACAGATTTCCCTCTCCTCCCTCCTCCCACCCCCTGCCTTCCCCCAAAACCCACCCCTCATTCCCACCTCCTCCAAGGCAAGGTCTCCCATGGGGAGTCAGCAGGGTCTGGCACATTCAGTTGAGGCAGGTCCAGGCCCCTCCCCTCTGCACCAAGTTGTCAAAAGGGAGGTAAAACAACAGGCAAGCTAAGGGAAGCCAAACAGACCATCCTGCAGGGAAGCTCCTTAATCTCTGAAAGTAAACAACTCAAAACAGCTTCAGTAAGTCCCTGAAACTGAGCAGACTGACCAGGCCTCTCCCGTAACAAGCCTACTTAAGTAGTAAGGACGGCTGAGAGACTTTGTCAAATATGACAAGCCGCCTGGAAGAGGCTCTGGTCAGCTGAGCTGCCTGGCAGAGATAGTCTCCAGTATGTTAGCAAGCTGTGCAGTGTGCTTCAGGTTTCCAGCTTTTGAGAGCTGTCACTCATGGTAGGGGTGGGCTTTTGGTGATGCAGCTGTGTATGAGTAAGTAACCCTAATGAAACTCACTGATTCACCAGGTTGGACTTTGATAGTATCCTTAAAAAAAAAAAAAAAGTAGACACAATACTTCAGGTTATGTTTCAAATAACATGGATTAAGATGATACAGTGTTTCCCAGTCTGAGATGGAGCAGATGGTGGGAGACTGGGCCTAGGGAAAAGCCCCTCAGAATACAGAAGTGACACTAAGTCAGAAAGGAACAAAAGATGAGGGTTGGCTTAGAAACAGTCCACTTGTAGGAAGGGCACACTACAGTGAAAATATCAGTTGTCATGAAAACTGAGATGAGAGAAGGTATAAGCACATGGAGTGCTCTGCATTGTTAAGTTTTGCAGGAGAGTTAGAGCAGACATGTCCTGAGAAGGTGGGAACATCTGGTGGTTTGAGCAGAGCAGTTGAGAAGAAGTACAGACATTATAGAAAAATATAGACCTGGTAGGTTGACTGTCCTTCCTGTGGATGGTCCAATCCCCATGAGTATATGGGTAGCACCAATTGGACTCTGGGGGTCACTAACAAAGAAGACATGAAGTTGGGAGGGAGTAGAAGGTGGGGGAGATTTGGGAGGAGTTGCAATCGAGGAATGGGAATCATTATGATAAAGATACATGATATGTGTGTGTGTGTGAAATTTTCAAAGAATTAATAAAAATGTACTTTAAAATAAATCATGTGACTGGGAAAAACCCCAGATGACTCACTGACCTTTGGCTAGAATTAACAGGAAAGGTCTCATCTTTTGCTCCTGGAAGGAAAATCCTGGGCAGCTGCTGGTTAGAGATTACAGCTGGGGCAAAGGACTTGGTTGGGATTCATTTCAGTTGCTGCAGCTGGAGACCCCAAGTACAGTGACAGAGAGAACAACTTACTGTATATCCATAATGAGGAATGTTGAAGTACTGAATCCATCCAGGGTCCTGCATGAAGTCAGTGTATTGTAGTGACAGACCTGAGATATACTGCAAAGATCAGAACCATGAATTAAATCCAGTCTGTTGACTAAGAATTCTAGGCAAGATGCTCCGTCTTCAAGACTCCTTCATCCTTCTGACCAGTTCTGCTCAGACCACCTCTTTAAAACATTCTTTCAGTTAACTCCAAACAGAATTCTTCACTCTTTGCAAAGCCAAGGCTCTTCATGGTTTTTAAAATAAGGACTTGCCATCTAACTCCTTGGCAGAAGTCAAATCCTATAGATATTGTTTCATCTTTAAAATGGCCTGCAAGCTATAAATATTCTTTAAACTTTAAATACCCTCATCCTATATTTAAAACCCTTTTTAGATTCCTTATAATATCTAATTTATGTAGATATTATGAATGATGAACAAGGATGAACAAGAGACAGCTCTGAAGTTCACATAAAAATTGCCCTATCTAGTCTAATGTACAGTAGAATATGCAAAACAATGACTGTGTGTGTGCATTCAGACTGCACCTGACAAAATGCTTCTACAGAAAATACAACAATAGGCTTCATATCTAGTCTTAAAGTCTCACATAGAAACTTTATACAATAACCAGTTGTCTTAGTTCCTCTCCTGTGGCTGTGATAAAACACCATGACGAACATAGAAAAGTCAGGAGCTTTTCTAAGTACAAATTACAAACATAATGGGAAAGAAATGAGGGAAATAGTCTCATTCACAAAATCCTCAGAAAAGGGGGGTGAGTGGATGGGAGGGGAATCTTGGAATAAATCTAAACAAATGAAATGCTTGTACAATAAAAAGTTTAAGACACTGAAAAAATTGAGAAAAATACAAGATAGACAGACCTCTCATGTTTATAGATTCATAGGATAAAAATTATAATATCCATCCTACCAAAAGCAATCAATAGAGTCAATGTAATCCCCATCATAATTTCAATGCAATTCACAGAAACTGAAAAAAATAACACAAAGTTTCACATTGAAATAAAAAAACCACAGGTTAGGGGAACAATCTTGAACAATAACAATACAACTGTCAGAGGTATCACCACCCATTGGTAAAATAATCCATCCCTGTATTGTGTGAGGAATAATTCATCTTCTCTATGGATAAGAGGCTTTCTGTGGCCCTGTCTGCACATCTGGGAACAAGAGCAACAGACTCTGGCAAACTTCACCACCCCATGTGTCCCTTTCTCATAAAGAGGACAATATGCTATTTCCTCTGGTAGGACCAGGGTCCCACTCAAAGGAAAAGGACACTTGAGCATGGGGACATCTTGCCACACAATTGTAGCAATCCCTCCTTGGGCACATGCACTGTGCAGTTAACACAGTTTACCCAAGTATTCAGTTCTCTACATCAGCTTTATAAGCACATTATCAAAAGTAAAAACAAAGTGAACACCACCAACATGTCTTTTAGATAATGAGGTATTGTTAGGTTCCTTTTGAGAATTAATTTTAAAGACTGCCTGGATGACCCAAAGGAGACAATTTGGGACACATGTACTTGCCCATCAGAGAAAGTGTTCTGTTTATTGTTTTGTTTTTTTAGGAAAGGGCAAGATTAGACACACATGAAAACGAATTGTTAGAAAGGCTCATGTTAAAAAACAATAAACAAGACTTTTAAATACTGATTTTAAAGGTTTTCCTTGTGTTGAGATTGTACGTTTCCCTGGGCAATGATGTCAGCAGCCTTGCACTTCAGTGTAATGTGTCCCACCTCTTCAAACTTCTCTGTTGTGCACCCACATTCTCTCCCTTAAATATATAATCACTCGTGAGAAGGGAAAAGGGGAGGGGTCACACAGGCTCTGTCCACCTCATTTATATTTACACATTCAATCCTCTTTAACCCTCCACCCAATGCACTAGAGTCACTGTAAATTGCATTTCACTTTTTAAAATCTTCTATAACAATGCTCAGGCAGTTCTGGACTCTGGAAGGTGATGAGACTTCCCTTCTATACTCTGAGGTAGAATTAACAGAACCAACAATGGGCAGAACTCCTTGACATGGATCCTAGGCCTTGCTGTTTCTGCTGTGCTTTGAGGTCCTTGCTCTGGGATGGCAGCAGAGCCCATCTCCTACAGATGAACTGGTCCACAAACACCATGTTTGTCTACTGCCCCGTGCCCTGGGAGTCCAGCACCCCAGCAAGGAGGGAGGTGAAAACACCATCACCATACCCCAACAGGAATGCCCAGGAATGTTACAGGGTTTTAGGTTTAAGAACCAGACTGCCAAGGCTTCCTTTACAAAAAGGAAGTCTGTAGTCTACAGCCCAGGCCAGCAGGCTTGCACAGTGCTGTGAGTTCAATCCTTAATATGATAGGGCAGAACTTTCCTTCAGTTTTTCTTTGTCTCCTGTATGTAGTGACTTACAATTTTATTGGGGGCTCTAACTATGGGCAGAACATCTGCAACAGCACCACCAACTGCAAACCAAGTGATAAAGTCCCTGAGCCTTAGGGGACATTTCTCATTCAAAATTCCACAGGGAAGGATTTGGGAGGGAGAAAATGGCATGGACTTCATCAAGACACTTTATATGTATTTAAGAATCTCTCAAATAAAAATTCATTAATAACATATTTATTGAAGATTTACATTACTGGATGGCATACATATATGGCCATATATATAGGAAATAAAAACAAAACTTAGCACTTTCTCACTGACGTGCATCTGCCATTGTCAAGCTACAGTATGCTCTTGTCCCAGCAGAAAGGATATGAATACTAACACACTAAATCAATTGTTCTATTTACTTGATATGCTTTTGGGGAGAAATGTGGGATCTGGCTCCATTTATCAGTTGATTTATTTACATTAATGTATATTTAATGGGTATGAAAGATGAAGATGGGGTAATCAATTACAGAAAGAGGAGCAGAAGTATGCTAATTCAGGAGACTGAGTAGTACTTAGGAGTCTGGAATCTTCCACTATTTTTAATACTTTTCAGAATACAAGTGAGTCCTGAGATAGACTCCTCCTGCTGAGCACTTACATTGACCATTGTTGTAGAATATTATTTTAAGATGTGTTATACTTGTTTATGCTGTGGAACAAAGATGTGTTTCATTCTTTTAAGTTATATTTGTTTAACTGTGAAGCTGTAATACTTTGCCTGTCTAAAACACATGATTGGTCTAATTAAGAGCTGAACAGCAGGAGAAAGGAGAGGTGGGGATGGCAGGCAGAGAGAATAAATGGGAGGAGAAATCTGAGAGGATGGAGGAGCAAGAAAAGGAGAAGAGGAGGACTCTATGGGCGAGGTATCCAGCCAGTCACAGAGTAAGAGTAAATATAAGATACACAGAAGAAAAGAAAAAAGCCTAGAGGCAAAAGAAAAGGTAGGTGAAATCATTTAAGTTAAGAAAAACTGGCTAGAAAGAAGCCAAACTAAGGCCAGGAATTTATAAGTAATAATAAGATTCAGTGTGATTTATTTGGGAGCTGCATGGTGGGCCACCAACAGAGCAAAGAGTAAAGAGTTAAAAAAAAATAGCCAACTGCAGATCATGACCCTTCCTTTCCCATTAGAGATGACTGAAAACAGAATCACCTTGCTGTGGTTAAAACAGCAGGCAAGTCTCTCACACCAGCATGAAAGGAAGGCTGCAATCTGTCTTATTATGGGGGAATCAGCCAATCATATCACTTTCTTGAAGTTCCAAGTTATTATGGTTTATAATATGATCCCAAGAAATGTCTGGTAAGAGCTCACTAGAAAGGGCATGTTACCCACATCATAGAACTGACATCAGAGCAGTAGCCACAATGCCTAGGAGGAAAGGTAGCTCCTTCTCTCCTAAAGACCATAATAAGCTTTAGCATAAGGACTCATGTCCCAAGTACAGATGTGTCAAGCGTGTTCAAGAAGGAACACAAGGAAAATTTTCCTCTCGGAAAAACACAATTAACACTCACCAGCATGCACACAAAGTAGATGGTCATAAGCAGTGTTGGCACAGCCACTGCTCTCTCCCCTGCCCCTATAGACAGTGACAGGGAACTGGCAGAATAAGCCAACATCATGATGGTAAATAACATGGCGAAGAAATCCTTCACATCTGTGTTTACTCCTTAGAAAGAAAAAAGTGTGGTCAGTTCATCTACATAAATCAAGAGAATTGTACATATTTAAAACCATACTTTAATAACCAATAAAACTAGTAACAGCTTCACAGCCACTCAGTTTCCCTAGGTTTCCAACTGCTATCTGATCATGTGCATGCTGGGAAACAAATTTGGGGATTTTAGAGAAGCAGCAAGTACTCTTAACAAATGAGCCTCTCTCCAACTCCATCATGTGGCTTTATTTTTATATTTCCCACAAAATACCGTTCCATATAATACCTGTTCTCCTCTCTATATAATTATGGACAATTTATGAGATCCTGACATGGAGAGCCACAGGCAACACAACTGATAAAAGTGTCACCAGATTCTCTCACAGGAGAATCAGCAATAGAACACATTCACATCCACATTACCCTGTGTTTATTATAATTGCACTAGTAATGAAATTGGGATCAGGACTCTGCCGGTTAGTTTTTGTCAATTTAATACAAGCTAGGGTCATATGGGAAGAGGCAAGCTCAACTAAGAAATTGCTTGCATTAGGTTGGCCTGTAGTCAATCCTCTGGGGGCATTTTCTCAAAGAATGATTTATGTCTTAGACAAATGTGGATAATGCCATCCCTATGCAAGTGATCCTGGGTTTTATAAGAAAGCAGTCTGAACAAATCATAGGGAACAAGCCAGTAAGCAAGACTCCTCCATGGCCCCTGCTTCACTTCCTGCCTCCAGGTTCCTGCCCTGAGTTCCTGCCCTGACTTCCTTTCTTGAAGTACATTGAACTGTAAGATGAAATAAACCTTTTCCTCTCGAGTTGGTTATGGTCATTAATTTCATCACAGAGCAAAAACCTAAGGCAAAGATTAAACAACCTTGCTTTGGTTTTGATATCTAGAGGACAGGAGGTGCCTCCAACTTTAGTTTTCCCTAGGAAATCACCTTGTAACTGCTATGCAGGAAGTCAATGGGTTCCATAAGCTGATTTGTAATCTTTCTTGACCTAATGCTATGCGTCATACACAGTATTGTGTTTTTATAATATTACAAGGACACAGTTAGAGTCTGGGAGCTGAGTTCATGCCTAATTATTTAAAAAGTTATTGTTATGATTATCATGGTGTGTATAATGCATGTATGATTATGGGTCTGCATGTATAAAAATGTCCATTTACCATGGTGTGCATATATCATAATGTACATGTGCCATGGTGTACATGTGGCATGATGTGCATGTATCATGGTGTACATGTGGATTTGAAGGACAAATTTCTCTAGTGATTCTCTCTTCCATTGTGGATTCTGAGGATCAAATTCAGGTTGTCAGTCCTGCAGGACAAGTACATTTCACATAACCAACTCATGATCTAAATGACTGGTTCTGAATGAATTGTCATATAAAAAAAGTCTAAGCTTTATCAATGCTTATCTTTGGCTGTGTGTGTGTGAGTGTATATGTGTGTGAGTGTATATGTGTGTGAGTGTATATGTGTGAGTATGTGTGTGTCTGTGTTTGTGTGTCCGTGTGTATTAATATCTGTGTGAGTATGTGTGAATGTGTGTGTGAGTGTGAGTATGTGTGTGTGTAAAAAGTATGGAAATTCTGAACAATTAGTCTAGGGTGAAGCTTAACCATAATACAAAAATGAATCTATGCATATATTTCAAATAATTATATTGTATAATTTTAACAAACCTCAAATTTGTCAGATTAGGTACCACAAGACACTGTATGCATTAAGTTCTTTTGCACACATACATATGTATAACATATTATCCACATTTCTATATCTTATTTACATATAGAGTCACTTATACAGAAACACAAAGAAAAATATGTAGCTGGGCTAGAGACATGGCTCACTGATTAAAAGCATGTGTTGTTATTGTAAAAGCCCTGAATTCCATTCCCAGCACCCACATGGTGGCTCACATTCTGTAACTCCAGTTTAAGGGGATCTGATGTCCTCTTCTGACCTCACCAGGCACTGCATTCACTTAGTGCACACACACACACACACACACACATACGCACACAAAGGCAAAAACATAAAGAAAAAAATCAATCTTTTACAATACCTATGGATAGGCATTTAATAATTGATCTTGCTCCATTGGCACTGTCTCAAATGGGTACATTATGTCTACATTCATTATAATACACAGAATCTCTAGTAAAAACACAGTTTCACAAACAGCTTTTGTAGTATTTTGTGAACAAGTCTTGGAGACTTTCCTCACACTCAACACCTGTTTTAGATGGCACATAATGGAGACGTGCTTTTCTACTTTAGACTTGCTATAGTTCTACAAACCAAAACACGCTCCCCCAAGAGTAAAGACACACTCTCTTGCTTTGTCACTTACCTGCTATGCTGAATACTATAACAGTAAATATAGTACTTGTCAATAACCTCCTGGGCACCAGCTCACCCAGCAATTTCCCAAGGAAATATGGTGACACTCTGTAGTATCCACTGGTATACTCATGTCTACAGAGACAAAGATCACATTATACACCCTTAGATTAGTCCAGAAGGCACAGGTGAGATGCTGGCTAAGCTGACTTCTGCCACCACAGGGAGCCTAACAGGACAGTGTCCCCTATGCTCCAGGCTGACTCCCATACACATCCCCATCTTAGGGACCAGCATCTCTAGGCCAGCATCCTGATGACATTCTCACTAGGATTCTCCCCATCAGAGAACTCTCCCCTGTTTTGTCCACTCTGGTCACACAACAGCCCCTCCAGGGAAGCAGCCCCATGTGCCCTCTCTCCTCAGAGTCTCTGCCCCTCTGAAGCTGGCTCCCTGAGGAGCAGCTCATTCCTACCTCACCTCAGAGAGTAGTCATGGAGACTTCTCTCCTTCCAGTTCTCATGAAGAAGGTGACACTGTCATTCTGAGGTCACAGTGCAGCTTCAGGACACTACATCCTTCTCTCCAGCTACTCTCACTTTAGGACAGATATGGTGATATTTTATTTGTACTGAAATGTGATTTTATTTGTATGTTAATAAATAAAGTTGCCTGGGGGTCAGAGCTAATAGTAAGCCATAGCAAGAGCCAGGCAGTGGTGGCGCACGCCTTTAATACAGATCACATGACAGGCAGATCTCTGTGTGTTCAGGGATACAGCCAGCATGGAGACACACACCTTTAATCTCAATACCAACCATAGAAGACCTGGAGGTCTGTATAGATAGGCAGTGACAAGGAGGTCATGTGGTTGGGTTTACAACCAATGAGAAGGCAGAACAGAAAGTCAATAAAAAGACAGTTACACAGGAAGTAGGTCTCTTGCTGAGGGGAAGGACACCAGCAGCAGGAAGGGTAAGAAGGCAGTTTTAGTCTCAGCTCTTAGCAACTGCTCTGACCTCTTGGGCTTTTAACTCTGTATTTGGCTCTGTGTTTCTTATTTAATAAGACTGTTACATCTACATTTGGTGCCCACATGGCAAGAATTCATTAAAAACGGCGAGCCTGGCTCCCTGCCTGGGCCTAGCTCAGCCTAGGCCTCAGGCCCGACCGACCAACCGTAGCTACAAGCGTTTACCCACAGCTAGAGCTACTTGCAGCCAGATTTAAAAAAAAAAAAAAACTGGTGCTATGAACAACTCAGGCCTGCCGGAGATACCGGTCAGCTGCACTCGACTGCAACTGCAGATAGAGCTGCTTTTGGCCAAAATGCCAATGCACGAGGTCGGAGCTTAAGGAAGCCAGAACCCAGGCTCAACTTGTCTCAAGTGGAAACACGTGGCTAGATTTAAGCTTTTAGCCAGAACTTGTGGCTACCCTTTCTTTCTCTCTCTCTTTCTCTCTCTTTCTTTCTTTCTTTCTTTCTTTCTTTCTTTCTTTCTTTCTTTCTTTCTCTCTCTCTCTCTCTCTCTCTCTCTCTCTCTCTCTCTCTCTCTCTCTCTGTCTCTCTCTGGATTCCCACCACAGACGCTAGGTAGCTCTTTTGAAATTCCCTCAGATTTTTACTGTTCTACGCAGAGTTGGAAAGTCAATTAAGATATCAGATATTTTAAAGGTAAAAACTATTTAAAAGAAAATTTTTTTTCCACATAAAAAATGGTTATTATGTGTACATTAGAAGAAAATTGGGCTTATTTTGATAAAATATTAGGCAGTCTGAAAGTGGAACAACTATATGAGAAGATTAATGTTGATAGGGTTATGCACATTATTACTTTCCTTATCCTTATTTTACTATTTAAAAAGATAGTCAAATTAAGTGCCAGGATAAAAGCTTTAGAAAAACGTGTTAAACCTGTTAAAATGAATTATAGAGAAATTCAGATTCAGACAGAAGAAATTAACGGTGAAGTTGTTTCAAGATTGGATCATAAGGTTACAGAAAGAAAGCCTGTTTTCACACAATCACCCTTAATTTATCCGGTAGCTGTACAGCAGCTACCTGGTGAAGAGAATGGAAAAAATACTTGGATTCCAATTGAAATGTTAGACTTACAAAGATTTAAGGAGGCAATAGTATCTTATGGCATGCATTTCCCATATGTAAAGCAAATATTAAACTCCTGGTCAACATATAATAGGATTATACCACAGGACTGGCGGGAGTTGGCACAGGCTGTTCTGGAACCCGGACAAAAGCTCCAGTGGCAAATGTGGTTCAAGGAGGAGGCTAAAAACATAGACAACCAATGGAGGGATAAAGGAATACAAGTCTTCCAGGATCAGCTTGTTGGAGAAGGCCAATATGCTGGAGTACAAACACAATGTTTATATGATATCCAAACCCTAATTCTATGTCAAATGGTAGCCTTGAATGCATGGGACAGAATTGAGGAACCAGGAAAGAAAACTGAGTCATTTACAAAGGTTATACAGGGCCCAAAAGAATCCTTCACATGTTTCTTACAAAGATTGACTTCAGCAGTACAGAGAATTGTCCCAAATTCAGAAGCTAGTCAGATAATAATCGAATCTTTTGCTTTTGAGAACATGAATGTAGCATGCAAGAGAATAATCAGGCCATTAAAGGTAAGATCTGCACCCTTGGAAGATTAGATTAGAGACATGTTTAATGTTGAGGCTCATGACCATGATGATATGTGGACAGGAGAAGCAGTTTCAAGAGGTTTGAGGAATGTTAGATGTTTTGGATGTGGAAAGCAAGGACATTTGAAAAGGGACTGTAAACAGGTAATTCCTAGAAACAATATTTCTTCAAGGAACAATGGCAACAGAATGCCCCTTCCTTCTGGAATATGTAGAAGGTGTGGTAAGGAAAAACACTGGACCAACGAATGTAGATCAACAAGGGACAGGCAAGGTAATACTTTGCCTCAGTCTTTGGGAAACTCCCAGAGGGGCCTCAGGCAGGCCCCCACAGCAAATCCAGTTCAAACTTTTCCTGCAGTCGCAGAGGAAATCTCTGCTCAGAGCAATTAAATAACCAAATGCCTATTGGAATAAACCAGGCTGCTCGCGATGATGAAACAGAGAGAACAGAAAATTCAAGAAAAAACATAAAGAAAAATTTTTGGCAAACTTCTATTAATGAACAAAGACCAAAATTAACAATAAGAATACATGATGTTTTGTTGTCTGGTCTGGGAGACACAGGTGTGGACATTACCATAATTGCACCAGATTTTTGGCATCCAACTTGGCCTCTTCAGGAGGTAAATGTACAACTGTTAGGAGTTGGGACATTATCTCAAGTGAAACAAAGGGCAAGATGGCTCAAATGTATAGGTCCAAAAGGACAGAGAGGAAAATTAAAACCATATGTGGCTAACATAGCTATGAACCTGTGGGGTCGAGACCTGTTGCAACAATGGAATACTCAGATTAACATCCCTCCAGTCTCAGAAACAAATCATAAACTAGCACATGTTTCTGAGAGAAATATTAGAAGATATTATTCTAATGAGTGGTCACCAGCTATAGTGGTATTCTATTTGTACTGAAATGTGATTTTATTTGTATGTTAATAAATAAAGTTGCCTAGGGGTCAGAGCTATTAGCAAGCCATAGGGAAAGCCAGGGTGGTGGTGGTGCATGCCTTTAATCCCAGCACTTGGTAAGCAGAACTAGGTAGATCTCTGTGTGTTCAAGGATACAGCCAGCATTGGAGACACACGCCTTTGATCTCAATACCAACCATAGAAGACCTGGAGTGACCACAGACAGGCAATGACGAGATGGTCATGTGGTTGGGTTTACAACCAATGAGAAGGCAGAACAGAACTCTATTTAAAAAGAGCGCACAGGAAGTAGTTCCCTTTTCGGAGAGGTCTCTTGGCGGGAGAGGCTAGCTGGCGGAAAAGCGGGTAAGGCTCTTAGCTCTGACCTCTTTGGCTTTCATCTTTACATTGGCTCTGTGTCTCTTATTTAATAAGGCGGTTGGTTACATCTACAACCAGCCATCCATATTATACAAGAACAGGGCACAATAACTGATGATCTTCCAAAATCCCAACAGCTATACCTTTAAAATGGTTAACAGACAAGCCTGTATGGGTTCATCAATGGCCTTTAACAACAGAGAAACTCCAGGCTTTAGAAAAGCTGGTAGAAGAACAGTTAAATGCTCAGCATATTGAAGAATCAACCAGCCCTTGGAATTCTCCTGTATTTGTTATTAAAAAGAAATCCAGTAAATGGAGAATAGTAACAGACCTTAGAGCAATTAACAAAATAATTCAGCCAATGGGCTCTCTACAATCTGGAATTCCTTTGCCTACTCTGTTACCAAAAGGATGGCCTCTCATGGTTATTGATTTAAAAGACTGTTTCTTTTCAATACCCTTACAAGAAAAAGACAGAGAAAGATTTGCTTTCACAGTGCCTACTAATAATAATTCTCAACTGGTTAAGAGATATCAATGGAGGGTCCTCCCATAGGGAATGTTGAATAGCCCAACCTTGCACCAAATTTTGTACAACAGCCATTGGAAGTGATACGTAAAAAATATCCTGAATCTATAATTTATCATTATATGGATGATATTTTACTAGCTGACTCAAATGCAGATACTTTAGAAAGAATGTTTGAAGAAGTAAAGAAAATTTTGCCTTGCTGGGGATTACAAATTGCTCCTGAAAAGATACAAAGAGGAGATTCTATTAATTATTTAGGATATAAAATAGAGCTACAAAAAATTAGACCCCAAAAGGTACAAATTAGGAGAGATAGACTACAGACTCTTAATGACTTTCAAAGATTATTTGGAGTCATTTCTCATCTACGAACTATTGTTGTGGTAAAAAATGATGAACTGAATAATTTGTTCAAAACCTTAGAAGGTGACAAGGACTTAAATAGTCCAAGAGAATTATCACCTGAAGCTGAGAAAGAATTGGCCTTGGTAGAAAAGAAAGTACATGAAGGACACGTGGATCGTATTGATCCAAAGCTGGATTGCATTTTGGTTATTTTACCTTCTAGGCATTCTCCTACAGGAATATTAATGCAGAGGGAAGATATTATATTGGAATGGATATTTTTACCA
>CABHPR010040800.1:0-21514 GCA_902168415.1 Peromyscus melanophrys
GTGTTTCACTTTGCAGAATTTGGAAAATTGAAATATGTACACCATACAATCGATACTTATTCAGGATCTCAATGGGCAACTGCTTTGAGTTCTGAAAAAGCTGATTCTGTAATCACTCATTTGTTAGAAGTTATGGCCATCATGGGTATACCTGCACAAATTAAAACTGACAATGGTCCATCATATGTCTCTGTTAAAATGAAACAGTTTTTTGTTTATTACGATATAAAGCATGTTGCAGGTATACCACATAATCCTACAGGCCAAGCAATTATAGAAAGATCAAACAGAACTCTAAAGGATATGCTAAATAAACAGAAAGGGGTAACAAAAACCCCCAGAAATAGACTGCATAATGCTCTATTAACTTTGAATTTTCTTAATGATAATGAGAAAGGAACAACATCTGCTGAGAGACATTGGATAATAGAAAAAAACTACAGAATTAAATCAGCCTATATACTTTAATGATGTGCTGACCTCAGAATGGAAACCAGGATATGTGTTACGTTGGGGACGAGGCTTTGCTTTTGTTTGTACAGGAGAAGAAAAGCTGTCGGTACCATCAAAATTGATAAAGGTTTGATTTGAACAAGAGAGAACTCTTAATTAGAGGAGGTGATAGTTCATCAACCAGCATGACCATCCAATTTAAACTAACTTATAACAGTAACACATGCCTTTTTATTTAATCAGATAATAACTTGCCAAAAGGGAACCTCCCCCAAATTGGTCTTGGGGAAAGGTTTTTGTTTTTGTCTTTTAGGAGAATGAAGGCTAAGGAATCTGAAGAACACTGGACAAATGAGACAACTGAAGAAAAAGGACTAATCATCTATCCCAGGAAACAGAGTAAAATGGCCTATTGGAATATCATCTATAAAATTTCATAAGTCTTCCTAAATGTTTGTTTCTGCTCTTCTCTAAAGAAATTTAACACTATTGGTCTTCTTGTAGTCCCAGTTCAATTAAAATTTAAAGCTGACTTTGGAGTTGGAGAATGGCTCTCTCCTTCTTTAAACTCAAGCATGTTGTTAAAAGGAAAATGCAAACTCCCTGTATCATGCCAGAAGAAAAGAGCCATCTTCTGCTAAGGGACAGGAGAAAAACCAAATTAATTAAGGGACTATTCTATTACTAATCTCAATTCTTTGATTCCATTCTGATTCTTTAAACTTTTCTTAAAGTATGAATTTTATATCAAATTTACAAGATCAATATATATACATTTTAAACTTTGTTAAGATATTAATGGTCATGTAGAGTACTAACTAATTCTAGAAAGAAGGCTTCAATTAGCTGCATATATATGTCTTTGTGTTTGAGTCTCTTATCAGTTTTCTGCAGGAAATCACGGCCAGGCCTAACATCAACTGAAGTCTCCAGGAAGAAGATGGGGACCCACAACAACAACAATTCCATGTGGACAATAATAATATCACTAAGCTGACAAATATCATCTACAGATCAGCTTTGGACTATAAACTGCTCAGAGCAATTTTGAGAGGGCTAGATGAGATGATCCAGTTTCAAAGACTACTTGAATAAGGATTGGCATTATGCTCAAACTAGACAACAAAGGATATAGCTACCTTTCCTAGATTTTGACAATTAACCCAAAATTTTTCTTTTCAGAATAAAGATACCTTCGCCCATACCCAGCAGGAAGCAATTTTAAGAATACGACGCCCACATTCCCAAAGAGGTGTGAGGTGGGTGGTTTTTTGGTCTTTTAATGGGTTTTGGGTCTGGGATAATTTTCATTGTTTAGGAGGGTTGGTTACAAGTTGTTGTTAAGGGTTAGGAAAAGGGCTAAGCAAAGGAGATTAGATTTAAGGTTCTTGTTTAAAAAAAAAGACAATTACTAGTTTTAAATAGTTTACATTGGATTGGATTGTTTTATATTGTATACAAATTATATATATTGAGATTGATATTGTTAGAAAATGCCATACATATATTTTTAATCTTGTTCAAGATATTATAATTATACCATTCATTTAACAATGTAATGCAATTTCCTGATTCTTGAATGTTATTATTACCAACTATTAGGATATAAAGAAATGAAAGTTAGTAGTTAGACATTATAATAGAACTTGTAGTCATATTAGGTGTGTTTTCAAGATCGAGCAGATATATTTTAGATAGACAGGTCATCTTCAAACCCTTCAGAGATCTACAGAATATGGCATTTAAAATATTTTAATAACTTAAAAAAATGTTTTCTTTTTTGTTATGACTATGAGACATGTTGGCTCCTGGCAGTACCAATCTACTTCAGAGAAAATATGGGCATTGAAGAAACTGCATATGGAGTTAACTTTCATTGTGGCAAAAGTTAGCCACTGGACAACAAAGTTTCCTCGAATCAACTGCTGACAAACAGGACAAAATGGACAGACAGGACATGAAACAAAACACTATCGATTCGTGCCAAGACACGTGTGGTTGTGGTTTTATCAAAAGGCATCTTCTGAGGCCAGGACAATATGGCACCATCCCTGAAGTGGCCTTTGCAATCTGGAAAAGGTACAGTGCCCCTTTCTTCAGAGGCAGCTGAACAGGCAGTGCGATGATGGCTTCTGAGGTGCAGTGGAACAGCAGCTGAAATAGTTATTCTTGAAGAGTAACTAAGCTCACACCTCTCAATAGTAGACTGGCATTTAATAGAGGGATGTGGAGAAGAATGGGATGCCAAGATGAAGCCACACATACACATAGCCAAGAAGAATGGACAGCTGAATTCCAAAAACATCAACAATTTCCAGAATTTAAAATCCTGAATCATGACATGACACTAGTGGAATTCAGGTGTTTCTGGTACATGGACTGCTCTCACCCAATGTGAGGTAGAACTGTTGGCCTTGTGTACATCCTACTTCACAAATGAGTCTGTCAGATATGCTAAGCCTATAGGCTGAAGATGATGCTTCAACACTGTGGAGAAACCTCAGGTGACTGTCCAGGCAGCTGGCTGTTTCTGTCAACTCACCTTTTTTTTTGGAAGCTGCTTGCTTGCACTTCCTGTTTTTATTTTTTATCAGGTAATATTATTTCCTTCTTGGGTCTCTGAGGGAGTTGAAGATTAGTTAATTATAGTTGAAGACTAATTAGGACAGAAAGTGAATCAGGTACATTTTGGACTTACCAAAATAGGATAGATAATGGAATTATTTTCTCTGAATTTGTCAAATACAAATGGACTAGACATTGTTTAGGTATTTATTGCTTGTATATATGGTATATAATTATTGTACTTTTGTATATAATTTTTCTTATATTAGTTATAACCTTTTTCCTTTTTTCCTTTTATTAAAATAGAAAAGGGGAAATATGGTGATATTTTATTTGTACTGAAATGTGATTTTATTCGTATGTTAATAAAGTTGCCTGGGGGTCAGAGCTAATAGCAAGCCATAGCAGAAGTCTGGCAGTGGTAGCACACACCTTTAATCCCAATCACAGGACAGGCAGATCTCTGTGTGTTCAAGGATACCACCAGCATGGACACACACGCCTTTAATCTCAATACCAACCATAGAAGACCTGGAGGTCTGTATAGATGGGCAGTGACGAGGAGGTCATGTGGTTGGGTTTACAACCAATGAGAAGGCAGAACAGAAAGTCTATATAAAGACAGATACACAGGAAGTAGCACTCTTGCTGAGGAGGACAGCAGCAACAGTGAAAGGTAAGGTTTTCAGCTCTTAGCTATTGCTCTGACCTCTTGGGCTTTCATCTCTGCATTGGCTCTGTGTTTCTTATTTAACAAGATGGTTAAATCTACACTACAGTAATAAAAACAGCTTGGTACTGGCATAAAAACCAATATGTGGAACAATGAAATTGAACTGAAGACCCTGACATTAATCCGCACACCCATGAACACCTAATTTTTTACAAAGAAGCCAAAACTGTACAATGGAAAAAAGAAAGCATCTTCAACAAATGGTGCGGTCATAACTGGATGTCAACCTGTAGAAGATTGCAAATAGATCCATATCTATCACCATGCATAAAACGTAAGTCCAAGTGGATCAAAGATCTCAACATAAATCCAGTTACACTGAACTTGAAAGAAGAGAAAGTAGGAAGTAGTCTTGAACGCATTGGCACCAGAGATCACTTCCTAAATACAACACCAATAGCACAGACACTGAGAGCTAAAATTAATAAATAGGACCTCTTGAAACTGAGAAGCTTTTGTAGGGCAAACGACATGGTCAATAAGACAAAACGATAGCCTACAGAATGGGAAAAGATCTTCACCAACCCCACATCTGACAGAGGGCTGATCTCCAAAATATATAAAGAATTCAAAAAACTAGACATCAAAATACTGAACAATCCAATTTAAAAATGGGCTACAGAGCTAAACAAGGAATTTTCAACAGAATAATCTCAAATGGCCAAAAGACATTTAAGGAATTGCTCAACATCCTTAGTCATCAGGGAAATGTAAATCAAAATGACACTGAAATACCATCTTACACCTGTCAGAATGCTAAGATCAAAAACACTGATGACAGCTTATGTTGGAGAGGATGTGGAGCAAGGGGAACACTCCTACACTGTTGGTGGGAGGGCAAACTTGTACAGCCACTTTGGAAATCAGTATGGCAGTTTCTCAGAAAATTGGGAATCGAATCAATCTTCCTCAAGACCCACCTATACCACTCTTGGGCATATACCCAAGGAATGCTCAATCATACCACAAGGACACTTGCTCAACTATGTTCACAGCAGCATTATTTGTAATAGCCAGAACCTGGAAACAACCTAGATGCCCCTCAACTGAAGAATGGATAAAGAAAATGTGGTACATATACATAATGGAGTACTACTTAGCAGAGAAAAACAATGACATCATGAGGTTTGCAGGCAAAGGATGGAACTAGAAAATATCATCCTGAGTGAGGTAACCCAGACTCAGAAGGACAAACACGGTATGTCCTCACTCATAAGTGGATACTAGATATAAAGCAAAGGATAACCAGACTGCAACCCACAGCTCCAGGGAGGCTAGCTAATGAGGAGGACCCTAGGAAGGGCGTATGGATCCCCCAGCAATGGAGAAATGGATGAGATCTATATGAGCAAACTGGGGGTGGAGGGATAATGGAAGGCAAGGGACGGGGGATGAGAGCTTAGGGGAGCAGGAGGTTCGAGCTGGAACAGGAACCGAGTAGGAGAGCAAGGAAAGAGATACCAGGATAAATGAAGACACCATCAGAATAGGGAGAAGCAGAGTGCTAGGGAGGTCCCCAGGAATCCACACGAATGACTCCACCATAGACTACTGGCAATAGTAGAGAGGGTACCTGAGTTGGCCTACTCTGGTGATCAGATGGCTGAATACCCTAACTTTCATCATAGAACCGTCCTCCAGTGACTGATGGAAGCAGATGCAGAGAACCACAGCCGTGTCCCTGGTGGATCTCCAGGAGTCCAATCGATGAGAGGGAGGAGGGATTCCATGAGCAAAGGATATGGAGACCATGACTGGAAAAAGTACAGAGACAACTAGCCAAACTAGTGGAAACACATGAACTGTGGACCAATAGCTGAAGAGCCCATCTACGGTACTGGAGTAGGCCCTCTGGATAAGTGAGACAGTTGTTTAGCTTGAACTGTATTGAGGGGCCCCAGGCAGTGGGATCGGGACCTGTCCCTAGTGCATGAGCTGGCTTTTTGGAGCCTAGTGCCTATGGTGAGACACTTTGCACAGCCTTGGTGCAGGGAGAAGGGGCTTGACCTGCCTCAACTGAATGTGTTGGGCTCTGATGACTCCCCATGGGAGACCTTGCCTTGGAGGAGGTGGGAATGGGGGGTGGGCTGGAGGGGAAGGCTGGGGGGTGGGAGGAAGGAGGACAAGAGAAGCTGTTGTTGGTATGTAAAATGAATGGAAAATCTCTTAATTAAAAAAAAGAGAAATAGGAGAGGAATCTGCTATACTTAAACTGTAAACAGCTGCCTGCCAGTACAAAAGGAACTGGCTGAAATACACTTGGCTTGCTTAAAACTTTGTTAAGGATCATTGCTTTGGAATGAAGATGTTATGGTGGGAATATTAATACAAAGAAAAGTGTTTAACTACTTATGGGCTTCTAAGAAAAACCATGTAACTTGTGATCATAATGTGATTTCTTCCTGTGTAAAGATTTTTAATTTGCTTTTGGAAAATACGTAATTTGTGGTTGTGAGGTAATCTTTTCTTCCATATAAATATTTGTCTTAGGTGATATAAAATAAAGAGACAGAAGAAAAGAAGTAAGAGAAATAAAATGAATTAAGCTTTGCTCCATCAGAAAAGTATATTTAGTTTCCACCAACTCCGCACCTCCTCTCCAGTTTCTCTGACCTGCTGGAGCTGATTCTCTCAGCAAAATGGTTTTCAAGCATACATATGTGCACAAAGTTAAGCTGTTTGTCTACATATTTCCTGATTTTGTTTGTATTGATTTGCTACTACTGCATCTTGTGGGTCATTTGGTTCTGTAGCTGCTAACAGTGTTGGCAATGACAATAGCATGCAGAAAGTCATTGCTATCATGCATTGATTTTTAAAGATGTCCAAATAGGTACCCCCTATGACAGAACATATTTTAGTAATAAACCAGACTTTAGAGGGGATTAAATGGACGTGATGCTTTGAATGAGAAATGTCCCCAACAGGCTCGGGCATTTGAACACTTGGTTCCCAACTAATGATACTGCTTAGGGATGTTTAGGAGTTGTAGCATTGCTGGAGGAAGTATGTCACTGGGGGTAAACTTTGAGAGTGCCCAGCCTTGCCCTACACTTCCAGTTCTCTCTCTGTTTCATGATGTAATCAGTTTCCTGCTCCTGCCACTATGACTCACACCTCCTCCTCCTAAGGCTCAGGGAGCATCACAGAATAGGGGGTGAAAAGACTGTAAGAGCCAAAGGCACTGGACATCTGCATCAAAACTCTTCTTGGCAGATATGATTAGAGCTGAATGTATAAATTCACGGCATCTGTGAATACTTGTATAAGATTAAAGCAGCCAAAATCCAAGCATGGATGTGGGAGGGGCTCATGAGATCCCACCCCTAACTAAGGACCTTATGTCAATTAATGACTGCTGTGGGAGGAAAAGTCACTTCTCTTTAGCAATGTCATCCCCAAGAGGCTACCTATGCTCTTGTAGATTGTTCTACACCAATGCATATATACAGGAAGAACTAAATGAAATCACACAAAGTTGGGAGAGAAACATAGGAGAGGATAAGGGATGAATTAGCAGGAAGGGAAGGTGGCTAGAGTTAATCAAAATGAATTATCAGCATATATGAAATTTTCAAAAAGTTAAAAATCTTTATATCATTCTTCTAATTACCACATAATTTGATGAAAAAAAACCCATAAAATGCTACAAAACACAACAGTTGTCATTCAGCCTCCTAAAAGCTGCCATTAATCGATACTAATATTAAAATTAACAATATAACTTCAAATACTTGTTAGAATGTAACAGTTATGTTAAGCACTTTACATGCATCATATAGTTTAATTCTCAAAACTCAATGAAAAAAGTATATTGCCATTTTAAAGATTATAGCAATTTAGGCATAATGAAATTAAGCAATGTGCTTAAGCTCACACTACTAACAAGTGGTATTAAAATGCAGACCGTCTGATTCTAGAGTTCAGGCTCTTAATCACTACAGTCTTGTTGCTAGTCACAATCAACATGATTATGATGTTTTATTGTCATCTTTACAGTATCTATAATCACCTTCAGGACATGTATGTATGTTTGTGATAAATTATCTAAATTAGGCTAATTGAGGTAGGAAGATCCACCTTAAATATGAGCAGCACCATTCCCTGACCTGGAGTTCTGGACAGAACAAAGAAGAGAAAGCTAGCTGAATGTCAGCATTCATTGTTTTTTGTTTCCTGAATGTATATGCAATTTGACCATCTGCCTCCTCAAGATTTTGCCTCTGTGATTTTTCTCACCATAATGGACTGAGCCCTCACACTGTGAGTCAAAATAAACTATTCCTTAAATTGTTTTTGTCAGAACAATGAAAAAGTAATTAATACCATGATTAATCAATCACTGATTTTTTCAATCTGTAAAATTTTATTCTGTAAAAGATCTCTACATATTTATCACTGTTTTTCAAAAACACTTTTACAATGAACTGCATCGAAAATAGACAGCCCCCCCTCTTCCGGCTCCTCCACTCACTGCCCATCCCTTGGCCAGTACCTACTCACAAAGCCAGCAGACTTCCCTTGCTCAGGTGCAGGCCACACCAGTCAGAAGAATAGACCACCATGGATTAAAGCTGGGTATCAGCAACAACAGAAACTACAGAAATCCTACAAACTCATGGAAATTGAACAACTCCATACAGATCAACTACTGTGTCAAGGTGTAAATCAAGAAAAAAAGACTTCCAACTACACAAAGATTCAACAAATAAAAAGAATTACAGACCAATTTCCCTCATGAACATTGATGCAAAAATATTCAATAAAATACTCGCAAACCACATTCAAGAACACATCAAAAAGATCATCTACCATGATCAAGTAGGCTTCATTGCAGAGATGCAGCCATGGTTCAACATACGAAAACCTGTCAATGTAATCCATCATATAAACAAACTGAAAGAAAAAAAATCACATGATCATCTCATTAGATGCTGAAGAAGCCTTTGACTAAATCCAACATGGGTACATGATATAAGTCTTGGATAGATCAGGGATACAAGCGACATATCTAAACATAACAAAGGTAATTTACAGCAAGCCTATAGGCAACACAAAATTAAATGGAGAGAAACTCAAAGCAATACCACTAAAATCAGGAACAAGACAAGGTTGTCCACTCTCTCCATGCCTATTTAATATAGTACTTGAAGTTCTAGCTAGAGCAATAAGATAACTAAAGGAGATCAAGGAATAAAAATTGGAAAAGAAGAAGTCAAAGTATCATTATTTGCAGATGATATGATAGTTATTACATAACTGACCCCAAAATTTTTTACCAGGGAACTACTACAACTTATAAACACCCTCAGAAAAGTGGCTGGATACATGATTAACTAAAAAAAATCAGTAGCACACCTATATACAAATGACAAACAGACTGGGAAAGAATTCAGAGAAATAACACCCTTCACAAGAGCCACAAATAATATAAAATATCTTGGGGTAACTCTAACTAAGCAAGTGAAAGACCTGTATGATAAAAACTTCAAGTCTTTGAAGAAGGAAACTGAAGAAGATATTAGAAGATGGAAAGATCTCCCATGCTCATGGATTGGTAGGATTAACATAGTAAAAACAGTCATCCTACAAAAATAATCTACAGATTAAACACAATCCCCATCAAAATTCTAACACAATTCTTTACAGACCTTGAAAGAACAATACTCAACTTCACATGGAAAAAATAAAAAGACCTAGGATAGCTAAAACAATCCTATACAATAAAATAACTTCTGAGAAGGTATCATCATCCCTGACTTTAAGCTGTACTACAGAGCTGTAGTATTGAAAACCGCATGGTACTGGCATAAAAACAGACACGGTGATCAATGGAATTGAATCAAAGACCCAGACATAAATACACACACCCATGGACACCTGATTTTTGATCAACAAGACAGAAATATACAATGGAAAAAGGAAAGCATCTTCAACACACGGCACTGGTCCAACTGGATGGCTGCATAGAGAAGAAAGTCAATAGATCTACACTTACCACCCTGCATAAAAATTAACTCCAAATGGATCAAAGACCTCAACATAAAACCAGATACACTGAACTTGATAGAACCGAAAGTAGGGAATAGCCTTGAACACATTGGCACAGGAGACAACTTCCTGAACAGAACAATAGTGCAGGCACTAAGATCAACAATTAATAAATGTGATCTCATGAAACTGAAAAGCTTCTATATAGCAAAGGACACCATCAATAGGACAAAAATGGCAGCCCACAGAACAGGAAAAGATTTTCACCAACTCTACATCTGACAGAGGGCTGATATCCAAAATATATAAAGAACTCAAGAAACTAGACATCAATAAACCAATTGGTCCAATTTAAAAAATGGATCTAAGCAGAGAATTCTCAACAGAGGAAACCAAAATGGGCAAGAAACAAAGAAATGTTCAACATCCTTAGCCATCAGGGAAATGCAAATCAAAATGACTCTGAGATTCCATCTTACACCTATGGCTAAGATAAAATACACAAGTGATAGCTCATGCTGTAGAGGATGTGGAGAAAGGGGAACACTCTTCCAACTGTTGGTGGGAGTGCAAACTTGTACAGCCACTTTGGAAATCAACATTGCGGTTTCTCTGAAAATTGGGAATTGATCTACCTCAAGACCCAGCTATACTACTCTTGGGCATATATACAAAGGATGCTCAATCATACCACAAGGACACATGCTCAACTATGTTCATAGCAACTTTATTTGTAGTAGCCAGAACCTGGAAACAACCTAGATGTCCCTCAACCAAAGAATGGATAAAAAAATGTGGCACATTTACACAACAGAGTATTTATTACTCAGCTGTTAAAAACAATGACATCATGAAATTTGCAGGCAAATGGATGGCACTTGAAAAAATTATCTTGAGTGAGATAACCCAGACACTGAAAGGCAAATATGGTATGTACTCTCTTATCAGTAGATATTAGCTATAAAGTAAAAGATAATCATGTTAAGGTCCACAGAACCAGAAAGGCTAAGTAACAAGGAGGGCTTAAGGGGGGAACACAAGGATCTCCCTGGGAAGGGATAATAGAATAGATTTCGAGGGTGGACTGGGGGTGAGTGGGGTTGGGAACAGGAGAGATCAAGTCAGGGTGAGGGAGAAAATACTGGGAGAAATGACTGGAATTGAGGGGCATTTGGGGGGTGAGGCAAAAACCTAGTGCAATGGAAACTCCATGGAATTTAGGAAAATAACACTAGCAAAGACTCCTAATAATGGGGGACATGGAGCCTGGATCGGTCATCTTCTATAACCAGACAAGGCCTCAAGTGGATGGATTGGGATACCAACCCAGCCACAAAACCTTCAATGTACAGTTTGTCCTGCCTGTAGAGTGTTCTGGGACCAGAGTCTAGCAGAATCCTCATCAAAGAGACTACATCCAGCAACTGACAGGAGCAGATACAGAGTCCCACAGCCAAACATTAGGCAGAGCTCAGGGAGTCCTGAGGAGGAGAGAAAGAAAGGATAGGAGGAACCAGAGAACATGGGGACACCACGAGAACACAGCCCATAGACTCAACTGACCAGGACTCATGGGGGTCCACAGAGATCAGGGAGCCTGTAAGGGTCTGACTAGATCCTCTACAATATGTTACGGATGAGGAGCTTGGCGTTCTTGTGGGATTCCTAACAGTGGTAGTTGGGGTTGTCTCTGACTCTTTTGCCTACTTGTGGGACCCTTTTCCTCCCACTGAGTCTCCTCGTTCAGCCTTGATATGATGGTATGTGTATGGTCTTATTGTAGCATAGTAAGCCATGTTTGGTTGATGGCCCTGGGAGGCCTGCTCTTTTCTGAGGGAAGACATGGGGGGCTGGACCTGGGGAGGTGGGGGAGGGAGACTGGGTGAGGGGAAGGAGGGATATAATATACGAGAGAAGAATAAAAAAAAATAAAATCTAAAGAAATACGTGAGAATAGAACAAGTAACTCACAAGGACACACTTCTCTCAGTTAAGGATTAATGGCACATTTCAACCTATACCTTTGGCTTGATAAAAGGAAAAGATCAAGCTAATACTATAAACTCCAAAGGGAACTGCACAGTTTCAGGACTCACAATGAGTCACAATAAGCTGAAACTTACAGCAAAGGTACATAATGAATTATTTATCAATCAAAAAATTTTGCCTTAATCCAAAGTTTTAGGAAATTATTTCTGTATACTGAATATATTTTCTAAACAAAAGCTTCATTAATGGCTGCTGAGAGACTGTGGTTGTTTTATATGTCTCACCTCTACCCTTCTATCACAATATAATGACATAATAGATATGAGAAAGGGAACAGAGAAACAAACCACCTCAGCATAAAATTTAAGTCATTTCCATATTATCTTAGACATCAGTGCAGTTGTTCTAACACCTTGGAAAAAACATATTCTATACTTACTGAATCCACAAGGTTTTCTGTTTTATCTATCAGTAATTCCAATCTTTCTCCACGTTGAGCAACCAAATCTGGAAATAATTTTACAAAGAGAAATGATGTTTTATATTAGAAATAAAGGAACCCACTCACCAAAGCAAAGGCCCTAAAACTCAAAATTCTATGAAGTCACTATTTGACTGCAGAAGAAAAGTAGCTGACCACAATTAAAGACAACTGGTAGTTGCAAAGAGACAACAGACTCTACAGTTTCAAAAACAGCTTATTTAAGGAAAACAGCTAACTTCCCTACTCTGCCCCTAATAAATGCCTTCCCCATTACCCTATCATTACAAAAATCCCAGTTTTGAGAATGTGAACTGTGTTCTCTTGAAATCTGGTCATTGAGTGATTGGGTCCTTTGCCCTGACCATGGTGAGGCCAGTACTCAAGATGGTACCTCTCTGGCATTAAACAAAGCCCATTCTAGATGTTTGAGGTCATCTAAATTTTCATCTCTTATTTCTTCCTATAAACTTAATTATTACATATTCTTACAATAAATATGCAATTTTGAGGTCAGCAAAACAACCCAGAAGGTCGCTAAGCCTGACAATGTGAGTTCAATATCCAGAACCCACATAAATGTAGTGGAGAATAGGCTCCACAGGGTTGTCCTCTGATCTTCACATCCACACCATGCCATGCACCAGGTACCACACATATATAATTAACAAATGAAAATTTGAATATAGTAATAAATAAGTCAATAAATTTAAAACCCTGCACAAGAAAAATCAATGCCTAGATAGATTCAAAGATAAATTCTATATAAAATATTTCAGGAAAAATACACACCAATTTATTAAATAAAATCTAAATGGTCTTTTAATAAAAAACCCGGAGCCAGATACTGGGGTAAATGCTGAATGATCAGAGACAAAGGAACAAGCCACTGCCATGTCTCACCTCACCAACTCCATGAATCCTCTGACTGAATGCCTCTGAGTCCTCAGCTGAAAGGCTCTTCAGCTGAAAAAAACTTTCCTCAGCTGAGAAAGGCTTTAGTTCCTGTCTACTTATGCCTTATATACCTTTCTCTGCCCAGCCATATTACTTCCTTCCTAGTGCTGGGATTAAAGGCATGTGATTCCCAAGTACTGGTAGCAGAGGCAAGAGATCTCAAGTGCTGGGATTAAAGACATGTAATTCCCAAGTACTGGGATTAAAGGTGTGTGCCACCACTGCCTGGCTCTGTTTTTTCTCCTAGACTGAGTCAATATCATGTAGTCTAGGGTGGCTTTGAACTCACAGAGATCCAGATAGATCTCTGCCTCCTGAGTGCTAGGATTAAAGGTGTGTACCACCACTGCCTGGCCTCTATGTTTAATCTATTGGCTTGTTCTGTTCTCTGATCTTCAGGCAAATTTTATTAGAGTACATAATATATCACATTTCCCCCTTTTTTTGTCTAAAATAATAAAAGGTTATAACTAATATAAGAAAAACTATATACAATAAGTACAATAACTATATATAATATATACAGTCAAGAATTACATTAACAATGTCCACTCCATTAACATTTGACAGATTCAGAGAAAATACTCCATTATTTATCATATTTTGGTGAGTCCAAAGTGTTGCACCTAATTTACTTTCTATCCTAACTTGTATTACCAACCCCAAACTATCTTTTGATGTTTTTTGAACTTATACACTTTATACCTCTTTAGTGAGTTTCTTTTCTGAATTTGTTAACAAGGAAAACTATACCTATAACTATCTAGTCTTCAACTCCATCAGAGACTTGAGAAGGAAATAACATTTACTGAGAAAGCAAGAAGTGCAAATAAGCAACTTCCAAAAAATGTGAGAAATGGCATAAACAGCTGGCTGTCTGAACAGTCACCCAAGGTTCCTCTGCTATGTTAGGGCGTCTATCTTCGGCCTACAGGCCTAGCATATCTGACAGAATTATCTGTGAGGCAGGATTTTCTAAAGGACCTTCCTACCTTGTCTTATTAAAGTTTGGTAGTCCTTTTTTTTATGTCCTGCTTGTCCCATTTGGACAGCATAATGTCAGCAGTCAAGGCAAGGGCATTTTCTTGCCCAGTGGCTACCTTTTGCCACAAAGAAAGTAAACTCCATATGGAGTTTCTTTAATGCCCATCATCTTCTCTGAAGTAGACTGGTACTGCCAGGAGCAGACATGTCTCATTGTCATAAAAAAAGAATCTTTTATTGAAATATCTTAAATGCCACATTCTGTATCTCTCTGAAGTGTTCAAAGACAACCTATTTATCTAAAATATATGTCTGACCTTGAAAACATACCTGACAAGTTCCATTGTAATAGGTGACTAACAATTAACCTGCATTTCTTTTATCCTAAATAGTTGGTAATAATAACTTTCAAGAACTAGAAAATTGCATTACATTGTTAAGTGAGTTGTATAGGTACAATACGTTGAATGAGATTAAAAATGTACGTACAGTATGCTCTAACAAAAATAATCTTTGTATACAATATACAAAAATCCAATCCAATATAAAATACTTAAAACTAGTAGTTGCTTTCTAAAAGTAGATTCAATAATCTACCTTTTTATCTTATCATATCTATATCTTTTTTCTGAGTAGATTCAATAATTTACCCTTTTATCCTATCATTTCTACATAATACATTTCTATATCATATCCCCTTTCTTTTTTTTTTTCTTTTTTTTTTGGTTTTTCGAGACAGGGTTTCTCTGTGTAGCTTTTCGCCTTTCCTGGAGCTCACTTGGTAGCCCAGGCTAGCCTCGAACTCACAGAGATCCGCCTGCCTCTGCCTCCCGAGTGCTGGGATTAAAGGCATGTGCCACCAACGCCCGGCCCCCTTTCTTTTTTTAAAAAGAGATTGACTATTGACCAATAACAATTTTTAACAAACTTCTCTGAAACAAAGACAAAATCCATAATCCATTTTTCAGGAATGTGGGCATAGTTTTCTAGGCTACATCTTGCTGATTGGGGGTGCTGGTAATCTTCTGGGGACATAAAGAAAATTTTGGATTATGGTCAAGTCCTGACTGGAGTAGTCTGTGAGGCTGTATCATCTAAGCTAGCAATCTTGATATTGTCCTGAGCAGTTTGTAGTCCAAAGCCAATCTTTGGGTGGTGTTTGTCAGCATGGTGGCATTATCACATTCCATATATCTGATCAAATGAAAAGCATTTGTTAGTCATATAAGTTAATTTAAATTGAATGATTACACTGGTTGATGAACTATCACCTCTTTTAATTAAGAGGGCTCTCTTGTTCCAATTGAACTTTTATCAATTTTGATGGTATTCACAGCTTTTCTTCTCTGGTGGAAACAAAAGCAAAACCTCGTCCCCAACACATATCCTGGTTTCCATTCTGAGGTTAGCACATCTTTAAAGTATACAGGCTAATTTAATGTTGTGATATATTGTTTACCCTAATAAAATTTGCCTGAAGATCAGAGAACAGAACAAGCCAATAGATTAAATATAGAGGCCATGCAGTAGTGGCACTCATGCCTTTAATCCTAGCATTCAGGAGGCAGAGATCCATCTGGATCTTTGTGAGTTCAAAGCCACCCTGGACTACATGATATTGACTCAGTCTAGGAGAGAAAACAGAGCCAGGCAGTGATGGTACACACCTTTAATCCCAGTACTTGGGAATCACACACCTTTAATACCAGCACTAGGAAGTAATATGGCTGGGCAGAGAAAGGTATATAAGGCATGAGGAGACAGCAACTAAAGCCTTTCCGGCTGAAGCACTTTTTGGCTGGAGGCCCTTTTGGCTGAGGACTCAGAGGTATTCAGTCAGAGGATTGGTGGAGTTGGTGAGATGACTCGTGGCAGTGGCTTGTTCCTTTGTCTCTCTGATCTTTCAGCATTTACCCCAATATCTGGCTCCAGGTTTTTTATTAAAAGACCATTTAGATTTTGTGTAACACCAATTTATCATGAATTTGTTTAAAAAATCAAAAGAAAGGAGTATTTCTCAATTTATTATATGGGTCCATTATTATCTTGGTATTAAAGTCAAACAAGGACATCACGAGAGGATCTGGGATGCAGCTAGCACGCATAAACCCTGGAATTAATCATTAGCACTGCATAAACTGGTACATACCTATAATCTCAATACTTTGGAGGTTAAATCAGGGTGTGATGGTTAGTTTTAAATGACAATTTGACACAACATAGAATCACTTGGGAAGACAGTATCAATGAAATGTAGTCTAGATCAGGCCAGGCGGTGGTGGCACATGCCTTTGATTCCAGCACTTGGGAGGGAGAAGTGGCCTCTGTGAGTTTGAGGCCAGCCTGCTCTACATAGCAAGTTCCAGAACAGTGAAGGCTACACAGAGAAACCCTGTCTCAAAAAACAAACAACAAAAAAAAATTAAAAAAAGAAATACTGTCTAGATCAGATTCACCTGTAGGCATATCTGTGGGGATTTGTCTTGTTTGCCTTAATTGATATAAGAAGACTCAGCCAAAATGTGGATAGCATTATTCCCTAGTTTTTGGCCCTGAGACATTTAAGAGTAGAGAAAGGTAGATGAGCATTAAGCAGGCATGCATTTATTTTTCTGTATTCTTGACTGTAGATGTCATGTAACTGGCAGCTTCGAGCCTTTGTTACTTCCCTGCTATGATGGACTTGTGAGCTAAAATAAACATTTTCTTCTCTAAGTTGTTTATCTCAGGATATTTTATCAAAAATGACAGAAAGAAAATTAGAATACAGAAAAACCAGAAGTTCAAGATCGTCCTCAGCTATATAGTAAGTTTAAGAACAGTCTTACATGAGATTGTCTCACAAAAAGGACACCATAAATTGAGAAAACAAATAGGCTAACAACACCCGACACAGACAAAACAGACACAGACACAGATACACACACACACACACACACACACACACACACACACACACACACACAGTGGGAGAGGCCACCCCTGGGCTGGTGGTCCTAGTTCTATAAGAAGGCATGCTGAGCAAGTCATAAGCAGCATCCCCCCATAGCCTCTGTATCAGCTCCCATCTCCAGGTTTCAGCCCTGCTTGAGGTCATGTCCTGACTTCCTTCAGTGATGGACTGATGTAGAAGTGTAAGCCAAATACACCTTTTCCTCCCCAAGTTTCTTTTTGTCATGGTGTTTCATCGTAGCAATAGTAATCATAATCAAGACACTGCCTGATGCACAGACCAGGAAAGCAAGCTAATTGCAGATCTTCAATGTTCTCTCCTTTCTTCCAAATCCAATCCCCTAGTCTCACCCCAGCTCTGTAACAGACCACTTGCTGCGGCCTCCCCTCCCTTTTAGCCACCATTTCCAGAGGATCATATAGCTCTCCTCTAACCTTTCTCCACACTCATACCTTTGTCTCAGACCCCAACTCCAGCAGGCATTCTCTGGGAGCCTACCAGCAAAACCATCTAGAGAACCAAGTAGGCCAGTGAAGAAGGTAAATGAGCTTCAGATCTTTACTTCCCCTCCTTTCCTCCAAAATCAATACCCAAGTCTCATCCCCAGATCTATAGCAGACTACATGCTGTGGCCTCTCCTGATTCTCTGCCTCCATTCCTAGGGCACTAAACAGATCATGGTTGGAATACCCTCCTTTCTTCCCTCCCGTGGAGCCCCTCAGCCTCTCTCTTATAGCTCATTCCCATTTCTAAGTATCAGCTCCCAATACCTAGAAATGCACTGAACCAGGAACCTCCAGGGGCCATACTTAATAGGATCCCAGAAGCATTCACTACCAAGCAATACATAGTCACCACACCCTCCTAAGAAGCAGAGGGCAACAAAAACCAAACACCCACCCAACAAAGGCAAGACCATATATCAGCATCTAGATCAGTGGTTCTCAATCCCCACAAGGGTTGCATATCAGATATCCTGCACATTGGATATTTACATTATGGTTCATAACAGTAGCAAAATTACATTTATGAAGTAGCAATGAAAATAATTTTATGGTTGGGGTCACAACATGAGGAACTGTATTAAAGGGTTACAGAATTAGGAAGGTTGAGAACCCCTGACACAGATGGTGAAAACAAGGAAGTGCTGTTTCAGCCTCCCTGCAATAATCTGACTCCAATCTAGTAATTCATTATTATTTGTGTTCATATGAATGAAACTGTGACACTGAAACATACCTATGTTTCTGACCATGATTCCTTTTAGTTCATCCACTTGTGCTTGAGTCTCCATCACTCTGTCTTGCCCTTTATTTTCAGAGTGATGCTTCTATAAGATATTAAGTTTTAACATACAATATTAAGACATTATTTAAAATAAGAAATAAAGAATAACAACCTATATTGAGGAATCCTATATAATTATGGATCTATTATATAAAAGATACATATATCTGAAAAATAGTAATAGTAAATTACATTTAGAAAAAATATTGGCAGTATAAAATTGCTTTCATATGGAATGTACTTTAGCATAAAATATCTTATTTTAAGTAAAATTCAGTGAATATATTATAATATGAAATATATGAGACTCTTTGGGCAGAAATGAGGGGATATATAATCTGTGCTTCTATAGAAGGAAGGAAAAAATTAAAAATTACTATAGTTGAGATGGGGAGAGGCAGGTACCCTTGATTTTCCTCACTTCTTGGATATGATGAAATAGGGGCATGCTCACTTCTTTTAATATCTGCCCTTCTATCTGCTGGGATCACAACATGTCTCTTATTTTCATTGGCTTCTCTCAAGATCTAGAATCTAAAAGACTAATAATAGTATATATTTTGAAGAGCCAGGCGTGGTGACACACACCTTTAATCCCAGCACTTGAGATCTCATGTCTTTGCTTGGGAAGGACACATGCCTCTAATCCCAGCACCTGAAATCTCATGTCTTGCTTGGGAAAGACACATGCCTTTAATCCCAGGAAGTGATGGCAGGAAGCAGAAAGGTATATAAGGCTAGAAGCCAGGAACTAGAGCTTTTAAGCTTTTATCAGTGGTTCAGCTGAGATCTATTCGGGTGAGGACTCAGAAGCTTTCAGTCTGAAGATTCATGGAAACAAGATTGGATGAGAAATTGTTGAGGTGAGGTTGGCTGTGGCTTGTTCTGCTTCTCTGATATCTCAACTTTTAACCCCAATATCTGGCTCCGGGTTTTTTGTTTATTTGTTTGTTTTGTTTTGTTTATTAATAAGACCGTTTAGCAATTCATCTACAAAAACTGATTTAAAATGTATAGTTTTCCATATTCACAATTAAATACTAGTTAGAGGTTATGTCTTTGTGCCCAAATACTTTTACAGATAAAAAGAAAGCATTGTGAAAGATGCTCACCATCATTCATATCATGAAAATGCAGATTAAAAACACAATGAGCTACCAGTGCATACCCTCCAGAATAGCTAGAATGAATGAGATAATAAATGTTGACAAGGATGAAAAACACTGGAATTGCCAATGAGAATTTAAAATAGTACAATCACTTTGGAAAAATAGTATGTGATAAATTTTTAAATTACATATCACCATCTGACCCAGAAATTCCATTCCTAGGTATTTATTTACCAGAGAAATAAAACATATGCCCACACAAAAACTCATATGTGGAGATTCACAGCAGCTTCACTCATAACAGTTAAAAACTAACAACAACCCAAACATCTAGCAACAGGTAAATGAGTAAAATAGTATGTATACAGTATTGTTCAGCAGAAAACAGAAATATGCTGCTGACTTACTCAACATGGATGAGTACTAGAAGCATTCTAATGAGCAAAACAAACAAGACACATCAGAGTACTTTATGACTGCTATTTATAGAAAACTCTAGGGAAAAAACTAATCTATAGAGATAAAATATAGATCAATAATTTGCTGGGACAGGGTATTGGGCAGGTGACATGGGGCATGGGGGAAAGTTCAGGGTTAATAGAAAGGTTTTTTTATTTTGACTATGGTGGCATTTCAGAGTCACACAAACACACACCATCAATTCAGTTGACAATGAGGAAGTTATGCAGATGAACAGATTTTCACATGACTAATTTGAGCTATTCAAAACTCAAACTTACATCATGGATAAGGAAAGGGTTTTATATATAGGTTAAAATGTCAGTTGACAAGTTTAGTGGATTTAAGCATTAAATGGGTAGTCAAACTAGTCTATCATTAACACTCTTCCAAATCCTGAGATATGCTGACTATTAGTAATAGAGGATATCACCAATTAGCTTTCTACACTAAAATGACTCCTTTACATTTTTAACAGGGAAGCTTTATTATGTTGGCTTATAGCGACACAATCAGAAAAGTGTTCTATAGGTAAGGGCCCCTATATTCATCGTGTTTGAAGGTAATAAAGAAGAAAATATAAATCAAAACACTATGTCCTGAGAAAAATATTACCAGTTGTGCAGCCAAAACACTTGAGAACTCGCTATTCATGGCATATGGAAGAGCAGTCTGTGCTCTTGAACCGTAAGTAGTCTGGAACCTCTTCCTTACTTCATTCAGAAAACTGAAGGCTCGAGAACGCTCAAAATCCTGTAAAGTGACCAATGTACACATATAAACAAAGATATGTGGCATAATAGTAATAATAATACTGTTTCCTGACTCCATGAGGAATAACCAGAACTGATCCTGTTTCATAGATAAAGAACAAAAATTTCAAAAGACAACTAACTTGCCATATGTCAAACAGCTAATAAATTAAAAAGCTGAGAGTCAGATCCAAACTAAAAACAAAGGTATGTAGATTAGTATCTCAGGGGTCAGGAATTGATTTTCAGTTCTTCCAGTTCTTTCACATGATCACAAGGTCCAGGATAAGAAAATGCTCAATAAATCAATAAAAAAACTATACTGTTTTTTATTGAGAGATCAAACTTGGGTCCTCTGGAAGAGTAGCCAGCGCTTTTAACCACTGAGCCATCACTCCACCACTACAGCAAGTATTCTTGAACTGGGATCAATGGTAAGAACTGTAGTAGGTACTTGTATTAGGATACAAAGAAATATTACTGTAGTGGTATTTGCTCCACTGATGACCTTGGATTATATGGCCTGAAGGAGACAGTGCTTCTTGCCATTGTACATGACCTCTTAAAAGGAGAGGAGAGAGGTGCTTTGGTGGTTAAGAGCACTGACTGATGTTCCAGAGGAACCAGGTTCAATTCCCAGGTTGTCCGGATCATGCCAGGATTGATTAAACAAACAAACAAGCAAATAAATAAATAAATGGAAGAAGGGACCACATGACCCCTCTCTCCTCTACTTTTAAGAAGTCACGTGACACTAGATCCCGTCCCTGGGCGCCAGCCACCCCTGGGAAGACCTGCTCA
>CABHPR010040801.1:0-17090 GCA_902168415.1 Peromyscus melanophrys
TCTTCCATGTCAGTTAACGAGGTGTTCCTCACAACACATGACTGGGTTCTTCCATGTCAGTTAACGAGGTGTTCCTTACAACACATGACTGGCTTTGGCCAAATTTCACATAGGGATCTGCAATGTTTAGAGTATGGGGTATTTAGAGTATTGACTTCCAACGATATAGAAGAAATGTTTGAAGATATTTACACATCCACTTGTTCTTTCAACAAATTCAGTCCTGTTACTTGCTAGTCTTTGGGCTTATTAGGAACATAGACACAAGCATAGTTCTGGAGGTAGCTGACAGCATCCCTAGAGTTATGTTGTTTGATACCATACCAGTTAGAAGCAGGTGGCCATTTAAATTAAGAAATGAACGAAAGTAAAAAATTCAGCTCCTTAGCTGAACTAGCTACCTTTCGCACAGGTTATTTATTTTTCGTAGTGCTGGTGACTGAACCCAAGGCTTCATACATGCTGTACAGATGTTCTGCACAGAACCACATTGCCAGCCCTGAACTACCACATTTTAGTGTCAGTAGTTACTTATGCTTAGTGAGTACCATATAAGCAGACATAGATGATCTCCGTCAATTGCAGGAAATTCTGTTGGACAAAGTTGATCTAATTTTCAGAGTGAATGAAGCTAACAGTTTGTACATTGTGCTGAAGAAGTGTATAGGGTGAGTGGAAGCCAAAAGCACTAGATTTACTTGAGACTCTAGAATGCGGGAAGCTTCTTTGCTTCCTAAAATCATTTCCATTGAGTTTTGTAGGTGTAGGAAGAGGCCAGATGAAGATCGGTAGAAAGGATACCTTGTAAGAACTTCATAGAATGTGGAGTGGTATGGAGGTAGAAACTTCAGAGGAACTGGGATATGTGAAGTGATTTGTCAGGACAGGATTGGATGGTGATTCTAAAGACATTTCTTGGATTATGCCCGTATCATGAAATGCTTTGAACCAAGCTGGGGTGTGTGTGGTGTGGTGTGGGGGGGTGGGGGATAAATGCTTCCCCAAAAAGTTTGGTTTGATGGGTTCATCAGGAGGAGACTAGAATTTTTAGATGCCACTTACTAAGACTAGAGACACTGACTGGCAAGCCAGTCTGCTTGGGACCGAAACAATTAAGTTTTATAAACATACCGTGGCAAATAGGACACACGTAAAGCCTTTCATTGTGCACAAGTCTTTTCTCGTTACTACAAGGAAGTGAGCTCTATAAAGGCAGGAGCTGAGCTGAAAGTGTTCTGGGTCTTACTCAAGTTCATGAGTCTGATGTTTTGTTGTTCTGGGTCCCAAAATCTGGCCTTCACAGCCCTGTTCTTTTTTAATCACTGAAGAATGTTTACTTACCCTTAGAGAACTATTCCATCCAACCTTTTCTATATGGATTAGATATTTTAGATAATATTATTGCCAGTTATTTTCACACTTAATTTACTTTTGAAAGCTTTATAGCTCATAAAGATCATTACTCGGTAATATTCTCCTCTAGATTCTGGCCCTAAATTCAGCAGATGGAAGGTTCTCAGGACTCTTGATTTTTGTATCTCATCTTCCTAGTCTTTATATGAGAATTCTCACAGGGCTCCTGTAAAAAGAATATCGAACAGCTTGTAAAAGTATTCCATGTGAAGTAGGAAATTTCAATAGTTACTGTAAGCATGTCTGTCTCTTTATTGAAAAATTTGGAGGAGAGGTAGTTTTGCTTGGAGAGAGGAATTGGAGTAGGTTAGTATGTCTGTTAGCAATATTCAAAGATAGCTGGGATCTGGGAAAGCATTCATGCAGCAGTGTCAGGATCCACATTGCCTGATACTGTCTGTAAAACCACAAATGCTTCTGATTCCCTTGGACTTGTCAGGGCATTGGTAGCCAATTTGGAGGAATGGTTGAAATTTAGAGTTGTGAAAATGATTTAGTCAGAAACAGCAGGAAGAATACCAACTGCGTTCCCACAGGCTGTCACTGAAAAATCCCTGTAGCTATTACAGGGATGTAGCAACAGCAGGAGAAGTCACTGCCAGCATTGGTACTCAGTCATTTACTAGTGAATACACTCTGTGACTAAGATAATCCGATCATTTCCAAACACTTGGACTCTGAAGGCTTCATGACACTAAAGTGAAGGTTAGGACTTTGAGTCCCCAGTTCATTGTTACTTGTTATGTTTAATTTGTTCAGTACTAACTGGAACCACTGCTTTAAAAAGGGAGTAAACAATTCCAACAAGGATGGGTAATCAAATGCATAGTATTTAACCACAGCAAGATTTTCACCTTTCTGAAACCTCCATGTTCTCATCCATAATCCACAAAAATATGTTCTGTTTCCTCATAGGACCTTGAGAGCACTAGTTAAGTGTTTAGCATATAATAAGCCTACAATCAATGTAGTCTGCCATTATTATTTCTATTTTTACCCTGCAGTAATTGCCTTTTACTAAGATTGAACAATTTTAGTTATTTTTATAAAGGGTTTCAGGTAGAAACTATGAAAAAATAGTTTGAGAAATTTCAAATGAATTTTGTCAAATAATCTCACTATGTGGTTCAGGGGTGAAGCTAGTAACTGGCTAGTGTTCTCTTTTGATATTGTACTCAGAACTTACCTTTGCTTCCAAACTTCACATTTACCTCCTTAATGAAACCTTCCAGATAAGCTCTGTTGACTGCAGGAACATCCCAGATAAAGCAGAGCTTGTCCTCCTTTGCCTGGTGATAGACTCGGTTCTTTGGTAGCATTCCCCTCTTTCCCTTGGCACTATGCAAGTAGGAGGTCCATTCATGAAGATCACCACCCTAGCAGCTGCATAGTGAGCCCAAGAAGCCTCATTACCTGTCTCCTTCTTACCGTGTTCTACAAGGAGTCATTGGGAGAACTCTCCGACTAGAAAGTAAAGCTGACAAGGGAGGAATGGGGAAGGGAGCTTGCACTAGCTAGGACCTAATAGTTATAGGATAGGTCCTTTCAGAATGTTGTTCTCTTGCTTTTGTTTTAGCCCATAAAACTCTTTGAGGAGGTTGAGTTGTTCCTCACACAAGCACCTTGCTAGGTGACAGAATTCATTAGTAGTGGAGCCTGCTATGGGTCATTGGACTGGCTGTGTCTCCTGTACAAGTGGGAAGGCCAAGGAAAGACTTAGTACACCATTTGCTAATTCAATAACCCTTTGTCAACTAAAACACTGTGTTCGGCACTGGGTGAAATGAGATTCTTGGCTTCAAGGGAAAGGAATAGTATATTCCAGCTACAAGAGTTCAAAGGAAAAGGGAAATTACATTTAGCAGGAAAGATTAAAGAAGACCTCATCAAAGAGCTGCCATTTCTGGAGAGCCTTGAGGGATGGAGGGAGTTATTTATGAGGAGATAGGAAAAGAAGCTCAGGTAGAGAAAGGGAGACTGGGATGCAGAGTGCAAATGTTAGGTGGAGTAGTGCTGAGTTACTGAAAGCAACCATGGAAGAGAAACTTAGTGAGGCGTTTGGAGCCAGACTGAGGACCTTTCTTGGTAGACAGAGGAGTTCTTGAGTGGCCATTGTTGTTTTTTTGAGCCAGGGACTAGTTCAATCAGATAGGGTCTTCTATCAATATAATTTCATAGCAGAGAGCTTAGAATTGAGAGAGGTCGGGAAGATAGGGAGATAATGGAACTAGCTAACAATAGGTGAGAGTTATCAGAATTTGTGTTAGCATGGAGGTGTATGCCTTTAATGCCAACATTCAGGATGCAGGGGCAGGCAGATCTCTCTGAATCCACAGCCAGCCTGCTCTACACTGTGAGTCCTGGGCCAGCCAGGGTTACATAGAGAGACCCTGTCTAAAAAGTGAGTGTGTGTGTGTGTGTGTGTGTGTGTGTGTGTGTGTGTGTAAATCTGAATTAGGGCAGATGAGAGGCAAAATAGAGTCAAGACTGTGTCAGATGAGGCAATATTAATAGTACTTCATTTTAGTATTTCCAGGAGTTATTAGAATTAGAGACAGCGTGAAAAGAAATTGTTCCAGAAGACAAAATATCAAATTTAGTTTCAAGTAAGCATGTTGAGTTACATAGAATATAGATAGGGACATAGAGAGGAGAATCTAGAATAGAGAATCATGAGTGTAGAGTTGAGAGGCTTTTATGTTGAGGTGATTAATGGAAACTTGTGAGTGTAAAAGCTTGCCAAGGGATAGAGGGCAGAAGAAAGGGAAGGGAAGAGGGCCAAAGACAGCTCCTTGGGAAACACTTGAATCAAGGTGTGGGAAGAAGACATGTGCCAGATGAGAACTGGGGTGGAACTCTTCCCCAGGAACTGTGGAAGAAGAGGTTTCTATAACAAAACAAGGAATCAGCTTTGATGTGCTAGAGAGAGATGCCTGTAGCCAGACGCTGAAAAGTGATTTCAGTTAAAGTAGCTTTACAGTTGTTTGAGTAGAGTGGTGACAGTGCCATTTGGGGAAAGGAGTTCATTAAGAAATAGGTGTTTGGGGACTGTTAGTAGAGAGTTTCCGGGTTTGGGGGAGTGAATAAAACTTTTAATGTCATCTGTATGTTAGAGTTCACTGGGTTTAAGTCACAAGCAGAGCTGAGGCACAGTTGAGAGTTGTTCCCTGGAGAACAGAAGTGTCTAAAGGTGGAGTTGCTTCAGCTGGCTTTGGACCTTGAGGCTTAAAATGTTAGGAGAATTTTCACATGTTCTGTGTTGTTCAGTTTTGATTCTCTACTTTTGTGTTTTTGCTCTTTTCCTGTTGTAAATATCCTGTCTCCATAGAGTGGGGACTATAACTCCTTCAACAGTCCCAGGTGTACCTCTGCATCCTAAAATCCCACATGAATATCTGAAGGACTCCATGCTGCTTTGATCAGAGACCTGGGAGGACTTTGCCTCCCTTGCCTCTTCTTAAAACATCCATTCTTTTTGATGGTATAGTCTAGCCTGATTCATCACTCCGTCCCTAGTAGAACTATTTAGACTGTGGAAATGGTCCCCCAAAGCGAGCAGAAGAAGCAGGAAGGAAGATATGCTGGGCAGAAAGAAACCATGGATATCTCTGCCTTCTAAAACCCAGCTACTAGACACAACTGCAGGAAATGTTTCTTTAATGGATCAATCTGAAATGAACCAAGAATTGTTGGAGAATACTCCATTTAAATAGGAAATAATATTAATTTAGCTATTTTCACTAAACTAAACTTTGTTGTAACTGCTTCATAGCTCATGAATAGAGATGATGCAAATGTGATGTAGTCTGACTTTGGGGTTAGGAAATCAGAATTTAATAGAGAGCTAGAAGAAATCAAACTTGGAACTCCAAGGCAGTTCACTGGTGAAGTGATACAGGATATAGAAATTGTAGAGACATACATAAAAGCACAATTTGTTGGTTCCTTTATGTATTTTAATCAATGATGGTTATTGGTTCTTTGAATATAATAGTGATTACAAGTAAACAAAAATATATTTGATTTTCTATTAGCATAATTAAGTTTTCCAGCAAGGCAATAGGCTGATCCATTTCTTCTATTTATCGTCTACTATTACATGAGCAATGCTTATTCAATATAATATCAATAATACTGTATTCCATTATAGGAACTTTGGCTCAGCACTTGAACTTTGCCCTCTCTGTTCACCATCAGTTGCATTGGGCACTATCTGTACCTTGAAGATGGTCATGTTGGAGGTGCTGCAAATATTTGAATTGAACATATATATGGATATGAAACTATAAAGTATGAAACAACTTGACAAAAGCTAGATTTTCAAAACTGATTATAAAATTAATGAAAACTCAGTGTTTAAAACATGGGCATATGAAAAGATACAGAGAAGAAAGGAAGACTAACCAATCATTATCTCACCCCTGAGAGATAACCATTGTTGATATTTAGTTATGTATCCTAGAGTTTTTTAATACATTCATATACTTTTAAAAATAAAATCTTACTATTTATACTCATTTGCCATAATACTAACATACTGATAGATCTAAGTTTTACCACTAATGAATATATAGTATATTTTCATCTCAATACTTGACATTTTATGTAACCAATTTCCTACTGTTCTGGTGCTTATCTATTGTTGTAAATAATTTTAGAAACTCTTTTACCTAGTTTTTGTGTATTTTTTTTTTTTTTTTGGTTTTTCGAGACAGGGTTTCTCTGTGTAGCTTTGCGCCTTTCCTGGAGCTCACTTGGTAGCCCAGGCTGGCCTCGAACTCACAGAGATCCGCCTGCCTCTGCCTCCCAAGTGCTGGGATTAAAGGCGTGTGCCACCAACGCCCGGCTGTTTTTGTGTATTTAATGTACTGTCCTTTAAAATATTTTAATATATTTGCATGCACACACATACACAGAAGAGGGTATCAGGTCAGTTGGAACTGGAGTTACAGGTGGTTGTGAGCCACCTGATATGAATGCTGGGAACCAAATTCAGGTCCTCTATGAGAGCAGCAAGTGCTCTTAACTACAGAGCCATCTCCCTAGCCCCTTCATGTACTATCTTTAATTGTGCTGTTTTCATTACAGCCTAGCATGCTCTTTTCCTAAATTTCTTGAATTGGAATTATATTTGACTGTAGTGGAAAGTTCCAGATAACAGTGACTTCAAGACATAATGCTTTCTTTTATTTGCATGCATCTGAAATCTGCAGCCTAGCAACCAGGAGCTACTATTAAGAATCACAAAGTTAGCATTCTAGGCTGCAGTTCTGTGCTTATAGTGTTCACATCCAGATCATGTAGCTCATCAACATTCACCTGGAACTGTAGTCATCAACACTCACCTCTCAGAGTAGGAGGGAGGGAGAAAGGGGGGTTAGTAATGTCCCATTAGGTCACTTCTTTTAAGAAGCCACCTTGAATGTATCATACAGTGCTTCTGACATTTCACTGGCTAGTACTTAGTGACATGGGTTTTTAACAGGGAATGCTGGCAAATAAGAGCTCTGATACTTGGACTCAAGTCAGGATTCTGTTACTAGGTAAGAAAGGAAAAATGTTTATTGGCAATGCGGTTAGTCAAAGCAACTTTTGACTACAAGCAACAGAACTCACTTTCCTATTTAAACAGTAGGAGATGAATTCTTACAGTAGAGGAATGGCTCTAGATCTGAACCATTCAATGGAGTTCATTCTGAGCTCTCTTTGCTTTGTAAAGCTTTCCCTGCCTTCCTGCCCTGGTATTCCACTCCTCACACACCACTTTGTGTGTCTTCCCATTTTGTGACCCAGGTAAGTCAGAAAGTCAGTTTGTGCTGTGCACTCTGACTTTTTTTTTTTCCAAAGGCAGGGCACTCTGTCTTACTTCTGTATGATTCATGCTGACACTGACCACATTTTAAAATTCATCTTTATTCACTTATTATTACTGTGTGCACAAATGTGTAATGAGCATATGTGAGTATGGGTGTGTACTTCATGGCTCACATTTGGAGGTCAGAGAACTATACATGGAAACCAGTTCTGTCCTGTCACCATGGGATCCAGGGATTGAACTCAGAGCATCAGGCTTGGCAGCAAGTGCTTTTACACTCTGAGTCATCTTGTTGGCTCAGTAATTGTATTTTTTTAACTTAAAGTTGGAGGAGAATTTAAGAAAAAGAATTCTCATTTTGAATTTATTGATGCAAGAAATTTTGTCAGCACAGATAGAAATTAAAATCTGCTGAAGCTCATGATTGATAGACTTGTCGCCACTGAAAAGAAATGAAATGAGAAACAACTGAGAAAACACAGTGCTGCTTTGGCTATCCTGTAGTAGAAATGCAGTAATACCTGCTGGTTGATGTTAGGTATATAAATAGTGTTAATGCTGTATTATATTATTTCCTCACATGGGTGAGTATCGTATGTGCTTATCATCAAAAGGTGAATGATTAGATGGTTAGAATAGCTTTGCTCAGAATCATAACCATTGCCACGGTTCTTACTGATTTACCTCTAAACTACAGTCTGTTGTGGATTAAGGTGGGGAAGTGGGAGATACAAAAGGCCAATTTGGCACAGGTGGAACTTAAATTCTAGTTAAATAAAGTTCTTTAGTATATGGAATTAGTATACTAGATGGCCTTCATACCAAGTTTTAGCAGGGATGTAATTATTTTTGTTATAGATTACTTTAGTGTATAGTTCTCTCTGTGTGTGTGTGTGTGTGTGTGTGTGTGTGTGTGTGTGTGTGTGTGTGAGAGAGAGAGAGAGAGAGAGAGAATAAGAGAGAATTTCTTCCTTCTTGCAAAGACAAGCTGTTTTAAAAATATTAGCAATCGTTTGTGAAAAAGATCTAAATATGTATATGTTCTTAAAACGTTGCATTTTTACACATGCTTTGTTTGTTTGTTTCCTTGCTTTTTGTGATAGGGTCTCATTACAGAACCCGGGATGCTCTACCAAGTACTTGTTTATTCCAAGCTCATCTCAAACTTATTCTTTTGCCTCAGCTTCTCAAGGGCTGGGTGGCATGAGCCACCACTTCTAGCTTACACACACACACACACACACACACACACACACACACACACACACACACACACACACTTTCTATATAATATTTTATATACATTATATATACACATATATACATTATATATACGTGTTTTTAATAGTTTCATGAAGATGAAATCCTTCCTGAAGATGTGAAAAATGGGAATAACAGAGCTAGAGATGTTGCTCAGCATGCCCAAGGCCCTGGGTTTAAGCCCCGGCACTGGGATTGGGGTGGGTAAAGAAGAAAAAGCAATAGGGAAGTAAGCCAGGCATGGTTAGTGGACTTCAGAGTACTTTGATCTACTGTATCAAATGAGGTTTAGAAAGAAGGTCCCAAGGGATCTAGAAAGAATGCTGCTTAATTATTGGCCTTTTTTGTCCACTACAAAAGTCTTTCTTTCTTGTGGCTGTCTTGAAGTTAGTGGTAGAAGACACTAAAGAGCAGTGTTCGGCTTCTGGGATTCGCATTGTTTTCTAGGATTTGCGTTATTTAACAGTCCTGTAGGACATTGGGCTGTACGTGTCGGGCAGATGCTCAGGTTCTCTATTTGTTAAAAGAGGAGCCACTGGTGGTAAGTTGTTGAGGTTGTTAAGGTGCTTTAAGGGCCTCTGTAATCAGATGATAAAAAGGACCAGAGGAGTCTTCAACTTTTTATTGTCTGTATTGAGACCAGAGAGCCTAAAGGGAACCAGCAATCCCTCGAGGTTTCTTATTTATCTTCGAAGCCCCACAGTTCTGAATACACGGTCAGAGCTTCACATGTAAATTAATATACAGTTTAGGGTTAATAATAGAAATATGTTTTATGCTGTTGAAAATGGTTGCTAGCATTTTACATCCTGTTTTCAAATAATGTCTACAAGAGTGACACTCACCTCCTGTCAGACACTTTCTGGTGGCCATGCTTGCCTAGTTCAGTCTTGACTTAGAACAGCCTTCTCCACAGGAAACACCACAGGCTGATGGCTTAGTCTATTGTACTTTGTAAGCAGTATGACTGACACTGGCCATCTGCCCAGTTGAGGGAATCAGTGGCATTACAGGGGAGGCAGCCTGGACATGTTTGGGGATGAGCTGTAATATTTTCTTTTGCTTAGCTTTAAAGGTAGTGTAGAGAGAAGCAATGGAGCAGGAGAGATGAGATGCCATTGTTGAGGGCCGAAAAGTGTTGATCAGACCGAGGGGCAGGACTGTGGTTCTTTTCAGTAAACATTTCACAGTAGTGCAGCAACAGGCCATCTTGTAATCACCTGCAGAATGAAGGTGAGAGACAAGAGTGGATGGCAAGCTGTGCAGCCTCCTTCTCAACCTCCCCACAGTATGAGAAGGGCTGTCTTTATACAGCTCCCTTGTTTGTTCAGTGAACATGTTTCCTGCCCCGCCCCCACATAGTTGCTGTGGTATCACTGTCCCTTCTTCACCCCATGTCTCCTCAGAACAGCTGCTAGAAGACTTCAGCCATATTCCCCTTAACTCAGTAAATATCGAGTCAGTGTACAGATTGTGGTCTTTATTTTCCTAATTCCTGACTAGAATTCTAGCCACCATGAAATTTATATAATGGCCCTGATGTAGGTTTTTTTGTGCAAATAACACCAGTTGGTTTACTCTGTATTTCACAGTTGCCCCTCTCCTTTTCTTTAAAAAAAAATTTATGTGTATGTGTGTATAACTGAGTGTGTATATGTGCACCACATGTGTGCAAGAACCTGTGGTGGTCAAAGAGGCATTGAATCACCCAGAACTGGAGTTCATAGATAAGTGTGAGCTGTTATGTGGGTGCTATGAACTAAACCTGGGTCCTCTCCAAGAGCTGTGAGTGCCCCAACCTCTCCTATCTGTTTCAGTGAAGAAATCCCAATCACTTGGGTGCATTGCATGAAGGTATCAAGCCTCTGGCCTATATTTCCTTCTGACATGTGGCTGGCTTATTCATATCCATCATTCACCCATTTCCCATGTTCAACCTACATTATTTCTGTTCTCTCTTTTCTGGCAAATGGAAGTTTTATGTTGTATATTCATTAAGAGTAGATAACATCTTTGAGAACTCTTATGCCCCCTCTAAGGAGCTCCTAATATGAATCCATGGTGCTTGTGAATAATAAACATAAAACTGATTCATAAGGACATTGATACTGCACCACTTGGCCCCTGTTCCCTGGAATGGCTCCAGATGTATTGGGAGAGCATAAGCCCAGAGAACTGATGTCTCCCTACCATCAGCTCTTCCTCTTCTCTTTTCTTACTCTCTCTCTCCCTGCTTTCTTTGCTTCTGAGACTCTTGTAGTAAACAGGGTAAATAAGACCTGCCCTGAGGTAGACTGTTTGAGGTCACTCTTTGAGGTGCTGTTGGACTTGTTTCAATTCTTTGTGTTTGTGTGCACAGTACAGTGAGTTGAGATACTACTGTTGACCTGTGAACTGGTCTTTCCAACTTTAGCTCCTCTTTAGTACTTGCAGCATGTATTAAGGGAGGTGATAGTCGTACTGGCACCCGCTACCTTAAAGTCTGGCCAAGTCCTACTTTCCTGTGAAGAGTATGAAGGAGATTGAGGGAGTAGAAATGAAAGAACAGAAAAGGAAAGATAATCGGGTAGCTCTCCAGTTTTTTTAAGAACCAGTATTACATTCTCCGATTCTTATATTGGGCCTTAGTTGAGGTATTACAGCATATGTGCCATATGCATGGTCTTGTGCAAGAATATAAAGCGAATGTGATTTAGTCCCCACTCATAAGGAACATCATAACGCCATAGAGAAAGGTGGGGGAGGTGAATAGTAACTAGAGGTAAACTAAAATGCACCAGTGAGAAAGTTTTATTTAAGGCTCTTATGGAACCACAGAAAGGTGATGTCAAGTGGTTTCATATTGCTAATACTCAACTCAAGCAGTCAGCATGATCTTAATTGGCAGAGGTTGGAACATGGGGGTATTACAGGTGAAGAAAAATGGTGTGAGTGGTGAGTTGTATAGGGCAACCCTGGTGTGTTTGGATGTGTAACAAATGCTAAATTATAGGAAATAAGAACAATGGATTAAGATGTAAAAGAAGAAAGTTATGTTGAAAGTCTGGCAAATTCAGCAGGGGAGGCTTTGAGAAATTTATTAGAATTGTACATTTAAAGATTTAAATCTCATAGTATTGTATATTTTTAAAATATTCATTTTATGTGTTTGCCTACATGTACATATGTGCACCACATGTCTTCGTAGTGCTAAAAGCCAGAGATGGAGTCAGATCCCCTGTAATGAGTTATGGATGGATGCTTGTGGACCACCACGTGGGTGCTGGGAACTGAACCCAGGTCATCTGAAAGAGCAACATGTGCTCTTCACTGTTGTCATCTCACTAGCTCCCTTCCAGTATTATAATTAAGTAGGCTGAGGCAGAAGTCTTGTGGAAGTTCATGGCAGTAATCCAGGTAAATAATAATGAGAGCCTAAACTCATACAACAGAAAGATTGGGAATACGTGGCTTGAAACCTCGTAGAGCTATTCTCTCTATCTTGGGAGCCAGAAGCTACTGGGCACACAAGTGAGAGACATGATGCCGGGGACTGTAAACATGGGTTTGCAGAAAAGTATGCCACGTCTACCCTCCCTGCTCTCACCTTGAGATTTCCTTAGACATTAATAGCCATTGAGGGGTATACTACTAATAAAGATATTTTTGTGGGATAAAAATTATGAATGGCATTGTTTAATGAATCGAGAAGGTTTTCTGACACCTGCAGCGAGGCTCCCGAAGTTGCCTCTAAGACAAATGTTGTCTGTGGCACAGAAGTACAAACCCAGGCATAGAATGGGAAGTAACTGGTCTTTGCTAAGACATCTTTGGTTATAATTCTTCCTCTGTATCAGCCACCTCAGTTTTATTGGAAAGTTACTAAAACAAACAAAAATGGTAATAGACTGCTCTAAACTCGCATAGTTCTAGTAAAGTCCCTATACATGGGCACTGAGGGGTCCCTTTCTCATCTCCTCCCCTCTGGGCATCTTGGGCTTCAAGAAGCATGTACTGTTAATCTGCTGGGAAATCCCCCCATAATTGCAGTTCAGAGCTGCTCATGCAGAGGCAGAGCTTGTCAACTTTGGACTGCTGGGCGAGAACTGTTGATACTCAAACAAAGCTGTTAGCTTGCTCAAGTCCACAGTGCTCCGCCTCTCCTCTCCGAGAATGATTTCCTAATCTTTTGGTGACACCACAGAAGCACCTCGGGTCAGGAACAGGTTGATAAACATTGCAAGGCAGCTAGGCAAGCACTAGAATGCTGGCTCCTCCACTTTGCAGCTGTGTGATTTTTGCCAAGTCACCTAACTTCCCTGGTTCCTTAGAAAAGCTGGGTTGCTGTCATGATGTGATGAAAGTGAAAGAACATCTACATCATCCCATCTGTTTTGACCTCTGCGCCTGGTAAGACCCTAGGTGTTTGTCTCCTAAGGATCTGGGCGCTTGGCCCTACGCCTGTCCCTTCGCTTTTGACTGGATCCAAACTTCAGGACGTGAAGCAGTCCCAAGTTGTGCTGCCACAAGAAGTGCTGGCTCCTAAGACCGTGAATACTGAGTATCTGCGAAAAGGTTCTGGAGGGTGTGAGCGCTGAAGCTGCAGAGTGTATCATTCCTCGGCACAGCAGCTTGGTAAACTTCGGGAGATGCGCTCCTGAAGGCTCCACATGGTTTCCCGAGAAACAAAAGTCGTCTGTAGCGTTGTAACCCACCCACTGCACACTCACGGTGTTTGTTTCAGGTCTCAGGATAGTTGGCTTGTGTTTCAGGATAAGCCTCATGCACAGGCCTCATTGTATCATTTCTATTAACGATAAGTCCAGGAGAAGTGGAATGCTTTTTGAAACCAGGGCACTTTAGTATTCACATAGTTTATAAAGGGGCAGAGACTTGGGGGAAAGGAAGCAAATATTTTGACTAGTGTGGTTAAACAATCTTTTTTGTTGACAAGTTAAGATAATCAGGTGTTCTGCATTTTGCCACTTCCTTGATGAATTAATAAAGCACTCTTTCTCATGGTCATGGCACAGAATGTTAAATTCCTCAAGGGAGGCCCACAGATATCAGGACAGTAAAAGCTAATGTTAGAGGCAAGAGGTGAAGGATCCTGGAAAGCTCACTGTGTTTATAGGATTTCTGTTTTGGCGGATGCTAGCTTTTAACACAGGTTTTAAAGACAGCTGGGAGGAGCCGGGTTACAAGACTATTTGAGGCTCTTGGGGAAAGATGGCTACTGCCTCTTCTGGCCCTTCTGGTGCAGTTTGAGCTTTGAAAATGTGGTCTTTCAAGTATTGTGTGTTACAATTGTGAACATCCTTAGTTGGAATTTAATGACGGAGCTGGAGTGGAGCAAACCCGTTCATTGCTTATGTGGAACTTGCACAAAGGTGGGCCGCAGGAAGCTGTGTATTGGCACAAGTAGTGTTTGCAAAGAACTTCTCTGCCTTTTATTTCTTCTGTTGGCTATAGTAGAGATTGAACCCAAGGCCTTGCCCCTGTTAGGCAAGCTCTCAACTACATCTCTAATGGAGGGGTGGAGGGGGACATCTGAGAATACTTACAGCTAGTAAACTCCTAGCTGAGATGTTTGTGCCTAATTGATAGGTGTTTTTTGTACCCCGGTAGTGGGTTTCTCCGCCAACGCAATAAGCCAGATCAAGCTGAACTAAAAAGTAAAGAACTAGGTTTAATCTGAGCAAAGCACTCCAATGACTCTCAAGCCCCCCAGAGGTGAGGCGGGGGAGGGAGGAGGAGAAATCACAAGGCAGGTCTAGTGACCTGAGCTTAAATACCCTGTAGGTGTGGTCTTGAACAGCTCCAGGGGGAGGAGCTGCTGCTTGTCAGGCTCTCTGAGAGGGGTGGGGTTTGGGACGGGGGTTAATGGGACCAGAGTGGCGCTTTCAACTGAACATCAATGATGTGGCATATTCATAGGTGGTAGTGAAAGTGTGGGGTGTGTACTCCATTCTCAGAAGCATTTGTACTTGGCTTGTGAGACTTGTGCGCAATAAACAGCCAGAAGGTAGCCTGTGACCACGTTTAGTTTTGTGCTGTATTTAAGTGTAGGTCAAGGGAAGAAGCAGTGCCATTGGATATTTAAAGAGTAGCGATGAGGTTATAAGATGAAGGGTTTAGATGATGTAGCATTGAAGCTGACTGGTTTGGGACCAAGAGGAGAAACATTTTGAAATGATTGCCTTGATTGCCTGTCTTCTTCATTTTCTTTTTTTGGTTTTGTTTTGTTTTGTATACTAATTCTCAGTGGTGAAAGGCCATGATGTTTTTAAAAAGGAAACTCTGAATTCCTAAAGATTTATTTTTATTATTTCTAGCCGTGTTTATAGGCAAACGTCTGAATATGGTATGGCACATGAGTTGCAGGTGCCTGTGGAGGCCAAAGGCGTAAGAGCCTCCTGGAACTGAAGTCATAGGAGGTTGTGAGCTGCCCAGTGAGTGCTAGAAATTGAACTCAGGTGCTCTGCAAGAGCAGTGCAATCTCTTAACTTTGAAGGCATCTCTCCAACCCCTTAAAACTTTATTTTGGGCAAACAATAGTTCATAAATTAGGCAGGTGTCCACCAGAAATGGTTCAGAAGCTCCACTGGGGAAATGCAAGAGAGGAGATTTTATTGGACCAGCATAGAAGTAAAGAAAAAGAATTTTTTTTTAATCATGAACGCATACATAGTTATTGTTGGCTACTTCTAGTTCATTGAGCTTAAGTGCTGTTTTCTTTTAGTTTAGGCTTTTATAAAATATAGCTCAAGTTTTGCTAATGTTTGCAAAGTAAGCAAAGTTTAAGTCACGTATCACTTAATGAGGCAACTTGTTGGCTTTGTCTACTCAGAATCTTTAGGCCATGGTACCATTTTAGATGGCATTTAAAAGACTGATAATATCGAGTAGTGTGTTGTGAGAACCAAATTATGAGAAGCCTCAGAAAGCATGTGGTACAGTTCCTAGGATGGAAGGGAACAGTGAGTGGCAGTGTTTACACCCCATGTTAAACCTGTGGCTTGACTGAGAAGCCAGCATTGGTACATTTTGCTCTGGATGAAATTATTTATCATATATATCTTTGGGATTTCTGAGCTGTTTTCCTCCACCCATCTTCAGAACATATGTCTGGTTGTGGACCAGAGCTCAGGTGGAGTCAGGTTTTCTAATGCTGTTTGCATTTTAAGTGGTACAAAACCTTAGAAGAAAACAAGGCTCTTATAGTAGAATTTCAGACTTTCATTACTTTGAATTTTAGTTAGTGAAGATGTTTTCCCTGTGTCCCTAAAATTAAGGTAAGTGTAGCAGATTAAAGAAGGGGGAGAGGATGTTGAATGTTTAGCACTCAGTAGCAACTACAACTTGATTGTGAATGAATAAACTAAATGAAGCCCAGGGATATAGGATGTTTACAGAGTGACCAGAGAGAACAGAGGAAATTATTTTCTTTTTCTTTTAGATATTTTATTTTAATGTGTAGAAGTGTTTTTGTCTATATGTATGTACGTGTACGAACATGTCTTCCTGGTGCCCTCAGACATCAGAAGAGGCCATCGGATCCCTTGGAACTAGGGTCACTGATAGCTGTAAACTGTCATGTGGGTTCTGGGAGTCAAACCTGGGTCCTCTGGAAGAACAACCAGTGCTTTTGATCGCTGAGCCATCTCTCCAGCTCCTGTCTTCTCAGTTTTGAGATAGGGTCTCACTATATGTGAGGCTGGCTTTCAGCTTGAGATTGTACTGTCTCAGCCTCCTGAGTACAGGCATGTACTGTCTGACTGGAAATAGACCTTCTTAAAGGAGAAATTACAAATTTTGTTTTATAAATTAAAAAATTAATTGAAACTAAATTGTAAATAGGAGTATCTAAAGCTCCCTTTGAATACATGGGAAGACTATTTTTTAAAAAAATCAGTTACAGAATCCATCTGCTTGAAAGACCTACCCTGGTAGAATCAAGAAGTGGAGAGTACTGTGCTCAGGCAGGACTGCCAGTTAATGGTCCGTATTTACCAACAGTTTTCCAGGTTACCTGTTTGCAGGTGATTTTATACGAGTTTCTGCCTTATTTCCCTTTTGTCTTGTTTTCCTCTTTTAATGTTTCTGAGCTATAGGCCTGAGGAAATGGGATGAAAAATGAGCAAAGGATACAAGGAATTCCTATCCTCCTTTATTCACTTTACTCCCACTTAAATTTCCTATCTTACAGTTTCTTTAAATGTCTGCTTTCCAGCCTTTCTTTGGAATCTAGGCTCCCAACAACTCTTCCTTTTTGTCTGGAGTATGGTGTCCTGGGTTTCTGTGGAGATAACAAGCTGACTTGCCTCCTGAAAGCATTCTTCCTTGACAGACTGGTTTGCTCCACTCTGTGTAAACACACTCCTGTCTGCTGACTAGTAGTCTGTATTTACGAGGCCCCCAGAAAACACTGCAAGCTGCAGAGTGACCGTGAATAGCAAACTTAATTTGGCTTAATGTGTTTTGGCTTGCTTGACCTCACCAGAATAAAAATGTGCCTACTTAAATTATTGTATTGGAAGTTAAAAAGAAAAATTCTAGACATACTTAATTCATTGGAAGAATCTTGGGACTGCTTTAGCAAGGGTTTAAGTCCCTGTTTAAT